>CAKALU010035448.1:0-16437 GCA_916700995.1 Hozukius guyotensis
TGTTTCACTCGTACCTGAATTGTTTGTGTATATATATATATAAATATAAATGGGAGTTATATATATATATAAATATATATATAAATAAATAAATATATATATACATATATAAATAAATACATATATATACATATATATATAAATATATGTATAAATAAATATATATATTTATAGATATATATATATATATATACATATATTTAAATATATATATATAAAACAGAGTTGAACATCTTCACTTTTTGCCCGACTCAGAATTGAAATAGCAAAAAAAGCTTGTCTGTTTTTGCCATGTTTCACTCATCCCTGAATTGTTTGTATATATATATATTGTAGTTAGTGTAAGTGTATTGTACAAGATAATATATTGCTGGCTGCTGATGAAATACCCTGATTGACCAATGAAATAGGAAGTCCTCTACAATCGCATGCAATCCAATACAACAGCCCAGTAATAACCTGTCACTGAGGAAGTTAATTTAGTTCCGTTTAAAAGTTCCGAAATTTATAATGGGGGACAAATAATAAAATATTAGAATACTTGAAGTGAAATGGCTAATTGCAATAAAATAATAGAGGTACATGCTTTTAATAAATATCTTATTTGTTAACAATCATATATATATATATATATATATATATATATATATAATTTACATCATTTCAAACGTAGCTCAAATGCATCATGATAGCACAAACACAGAGTGTATATTGGGAGTTTTGCCCTCAGTAACACACTCAGGCAGCACGCTGCATTCAAATCCCGCCTACTTTACCATGATTGGCAGGCGCGACATCCAATCACAGCCCTGAACCACGACAAAAAAAAGATTCTCTACCATTTGATTGGTGGAGCCTCCTAGGAGGAAGGAAGCAGCCTGAAAGGTTAAAGCACAGGGCAACAAAAACTTCAGAATCAAACACGGAAGAAGAAGAAGAAGAAAACAGTCGTCGCATGTCGCAGGACAGAAACAGACCAATTTACCTTCAACAAGACACGAAAAACGTTAATACCGTGATCAGCCGCGGGAAACCAGAACAAAGAACACATAAGCAAACATGCCGAGGAAGAAAGACGTTGTTAAAGGTGAGATCAAAGCGGTAGTTTCATCTCCAGCTGAGTTTCACTTCATGTTCCTGAGAACTTGACCTGTTTAATGGTAGCTAGCTAGCTAACGATGTGGCGTCTGCTGAGCACTGAGCACCAAAGCATTGACTCTATCCCCACTGATTTAAGCTGTGTAACGTTAAAGTCTATGTGTTTAATAAAACCGTGTCTTTTATGTATCTGAACATGATCATTTTCTACCTTTCACAGGTGGAGCTCCTATAGCTAGAATCAAAGAGAACTCCAGACTGATGCGCACACATGTGAGTAGGATTCAATCACCTGGAAACTTACTGAATATATTGTGTGTTATTATTGTGGCATAACAGGTCTTTCCAATCTGTGGTTGGTAACATGCCACCACAGTTGGCTAACGTTAGTTAATTTGAGGATGAGCTGCCATAGCTATCAGGCAGGTAAGTAAGTAAGTAAAGCTTTATTTATATAGCACCTTTTTAAAACACACCGTTACAAAGTGCTTCACACACAAGAAGAAACATCAAACAATGAAAAAAACAAGTAAAAATTACAATATGACCCACAGAAACAATGAGAAACAGATCAAACAAAAACACATGTGGATGAGGCCTATAGAAAGAGGTAGCTATGGCATCTTATTTTCACAACAATCAGATAAAAAATGTACTGTAATGAAGCCTTTAAGAAGGAAAACACTATATTTATGTTATATTACAGCTTATAAAATACAAAATCTTAGGGGACATCTAGTGTCAATGTTACAGCATTATTATGAACTCCTAGCTCTTGTGGTAGATAACAGCCAAAACATGTATGAATGTAGGAATATACAGTGTATTATAGCAGTAAGCAGTTGTATGGCTGAGACTAACAGTTAATGGATACATTTTTTGGTCTATGTAATGTCAGAAAATGCTGATAAATGTCCATAGCAATTTCTTAGATCTTCAATTTACTTAGTTTTTTCTTTCTCTTGTAAAACAAAGTCCAAAATCCAAAGATAGTAAATTTACAGTGATGTCAAACAGAGAAGTCTTCACATCTGAGAAGCTGAAACCAGAGAATATTTTTCATTTTTACTTGAAAAATGACTCAAATGATTAATTTATTATAAAAAAAAAAAATCTGGACTAAACAATTTATTGACTCGACTATTGTCTTAGTGTTACATTATCAATATTATCTACCAGCTCTTGTGGTAACTGCTGCAGATAACAGGCAAAAACTAACCTCACACACAGCAGATGAGTGAAGGGTTATATTTATGTTACTTGTACCAGTATTTAGTTAATATTTTTTGCACAGTAGACCAGCGTTAGTGTGGCTACAGCATGGACACATTGATGGATGCATTTTAAGTCTCTTATCGTTTCTCTTTATCAGGAAACTATGGTAGATTTCATAAATGGACGTCATTCTTCGAGCTCTATCCTGGATGTCTTTGCCTCTGGCTTATTAGGTAAGAATGAACTGGCTGTTGCAGGTTATTTCTGAGTGACGGTGGATAAGAGAACTGGAGATAAAACACCACCCAGTGTAATTACAACCAGCGAAACAAAACGTTTGTTTTACTTCCTTGTCGCCAGGTAACAAATATTTACCGTGTTTTTAGAGGAATCTGCTGGTCTTGTTATAAAAAAGAGGTCAGGATGTATCCGCTTAGTTTTGTGATCTCTATTGCAGTGCAAGTCTTCCACCAAATAGCTCATTACAAATTTAAAGAAACCAAACAGTCTAGGTAACATAAGATGTATATGCTGGTTATAGATTAGGCTTTATCCCAGTTGTCCCTCTTCACCCTTCTCATCTTGTTTGGGTCAACATTAGTTTTGAGTGTAGACGTAGCACTACAATATCTTTACTAGATAATTAGACACCACTTTCATTTCTACATGTTATGAGTCAACAGCAGAACAGGAGTCCTGCATAGAGACCAATTATGAGGGTGTGGAAGGCTATCATTTTATTCCTGTGTCACTGAACCGCAGATTGCATCCTGTTTAATGTTTAACTGTTCATCTGTTTTTCTTTAGCTGTTTGCAAAGGGTTATGGGTAGCCTTACAGGGTTACAGACTGTGACAATTTTTTGTGAGTGTGCCAATTCACACAGTCGCATTCATTCGAGTGAATGGTGATCATTATCATTGGTGCCCTCGATGCTGTACCAAAAAAAATGTGTGAATAAATCATGTGCTGGTGAAAACAACTGAGAAAGTTTACTACCAGTGGAAAAGTTAGTCCGGAGCCCTGAGCATTTAATGCAAATTGCAATGAGTTCTCAGTTATTTCATTGTCATTTTAATTGAAGTTTTGAGTATGAGATCTTAGGCCCTGTTCAGACCTGGTATTAACATGCGTCCTCAGTGATCGGATCACAAGTGGACAGCTCTAAGTACAGGTGTGAACGCACTCAAGGCGCATTGAGATCTGATCGCTCAGACCACATTCAGAGGTGGTATGACCACATTCTTTTAGCAGTGTGTACGCGAATGTGTCCTGGGCCACATTAAGGACCGCCTACTCAACTGATGTCCTGCTGGGATCCGCGGGTCTCTGCGCTCCTCATGTGAATAAACAGGCAGACGCGAGAGCTTATCTGCCTCGCAGCATGGAAACGGCCTCTATGCTCTACTGTATCCTGTCAATAAAACTGTATTTTATTGCCGGCGGATCGGATGTCCCCGGGGATCAGCGGTAGATAATAACCTTATATTTTGATGTTAATAAAATGTACCCAAATTCATGAATATGTAGGATATTACTACTGACAGTCTGACATTTATGTGATCTTACGTCACAACGTCTCGCTGTATTAGTTATGTGTTTACTACGTGTTTATTTGCATATAGAGCGGGGAAGTGTGATCGGATCACAAGTGGTCACTGGAGGCGCATTCTTATGCCAGGTGTGAACAGACGGACTTAAAGCTGTCCACTTGTGGTCCAATCACCCAATAGGCATGTTAATGCCAGGTCTGAACAGTGCCTTACTTTATTTGGAAAACATGAGTCAGAAGATGGAGACAAAGGGAAGAATTGTGATGTAGGTTGGGTTATGCTCACGAAGAACTAGTTTGTGCGTCATGTACGACCTCGTCAGAGGGCATAGGTGTTTTATAGTTGTTCCGAACAGCCATACTCTTCAGTTGGAGTGAAATGCATGCTGTCTAAGAGGAGCCCCCTCTTAGTCGATTAGCCAACTAATCGGTCGTTTTGGTCTTAGTCAACTAAGATTTCTTTAGTCTATTAGTCTTTTTTTTTGCTTTTTTCACGCTGAATGACTTATTTCTAAGAAACTTATGAGCACATCTCTGGTAAACACAAGATTTAAAGTGGTGCTTTTGTGTGATCATTTGTGGAGAAACTCAGTTTTAAAATCGTTTGAGGTTCAGATGATTAAATGAGAAAATGGCACCTTTTTTGTATTTGTCTTCATCTCTCAGGTTTAGATTTTTTAAGGACCTTTGAAGGAGAATTGGAGGACGACCTATATTACGACGACGACGACGATGATGACGATGATGAAGAAGATGATGATCACTTTTTTCCACACAATGCTGCTCACAAGCATTTAGAACCACATCCACGAATAAAACAGCTCACTGATGAGGTAATACACTTCTGTTTCACTTCTAAGAAAGTGAAACCTAAAAGTCCACTTTTTTATCCATCCCCTTTCACAGTGTATTTATTCCCTACATTTCATTAAGTTTCATTCCAGGCAGCATGTATTTCCTGAACATTGGTTCAATACTGAGATTTTTTTTTTTTCAGGAGGCTGATAAACATGCAAAAGAATTGATAGAAGAAGAGGAACGGCGTAAGGACAAAACTGAGAAGAACAAGCGTAAGAAATTGGTAAGTGTCCTAATTATTTTTAATAACTAGGATTCAACATTATTAGTGTTGATGTGGCTCACAACACTTTTCCTTTTTCTGTTGCAGCGTAAAAAAGAAAAGAAACGATTAGAAAAGGAGAATGCAGTTAAAGACATTTTACCTGTAAGCCTTGTTTTACTCATATTGCTGTGAATTACAACACATACACACAAGTAGTCTGGAAATAAAACCAGACAGTAAGGCCTTTTCAAAGCCTTGCTGATTACTCATGTTTTTCTTCTCTTTTTCGTCATTCTAGGAGGAAGAACAAGGGAAGTCAGACTCCTCAGAAAATCAGGAAGAAAGTCCTGTTATTGAAAGTAATGCAGACTCAAATGATTCTCCCGAATCTGGTAAAACACAAAATGGAAATGAGGCGGCTGGATGTGATGAGAGCAGTGGTAATAATAAAGAAGTAGAAAGTCTTGCGGAGATGAATAAAACAGAAGATGGGGAGCATAAGGTTTGTGAAGAGTTTTACATTTCTGTTTGTCACATCGTTTATTGTCTTTAAATTTACTTTTTTACACTAGTGCAGACAACAAATTAGTCGTAAGATGGTCAAGAAGAGCTTTGAGCAGTGGATGAATTTATACGTCTATCTAAAGTCTGATTATTAGTTTGATCCAAGCTTACCTTCAAACCACCACCTTGTGTTTCATTATCTTCAGCAGGATTTGAATTTAAATAATTCATTTGCTTCTACGGCAAAATCGGTGCCCGAGGAGACGTCTAACCAGAGGCCTGCGAGAGAAAGAAAAAAGAAAAAAACTAAATTACAGGAAGTTCAGCAGTCCAAGGAGGAAAAGCCAAAAATTGTGGAGAAACCTGAAGTACAAAAGAAGAAGGAAGAGAAACATGAACCCAATAAAGAGGTGAGAACATTGAAAAGTATTTCTTTTAGGTATAATCTTATCCAAATAATGACTCCCAAATTGATTGACAGATATTTTTCCCACACCTGAGTCACACCAGACGATGACAAAAACTAAAATACAACAATATTTAAAATTATCATCAGCCTAGAAACAACTTTTCAATTATATTTGTGAATGCACCTTTTAATTTATGTGGTCAAAAAATAAGTGGTTGGGGGGCACCGGTTAGCTCACCGGGTAGAGCGGGCGCCTCATGTATCAAATAGGCGAGTCCTTGCTGCAGCGGCCCAGGGTTCGAATCCGACCTGTGGCCCTTTCTGCATTGTCATCCCCTCTCTCTCCCCTTTTCACCACTATCACTATCACTCTCAATAAAAGGCATAAAAAGCCCAAAAAAATTATCTTTAAAAAAAAAAATAAGTGGTTGGGCCTTAAAATCATCACAACTCGGTGTTAAACAGAAACCTACATGCAAATTTAGCGTTTCCTGCAGGGCTCGGCATGCTTCACAGACTAATATGTGAACTCTAACTTTAACAGAAAACAATGGACTCCGCTGCTGAAGAGTTGTCAAAAAGAAGCAGAGAGCTTGCTGGTAAATAATATTTTACATTAACGTCACAAAAACAAACAATGTGAAAGTACTGAAGCAAGCACAACTATCCTTGCTCTTCCTTCCAGGTATTGGAAATCGTTTGGCTGCCTCCGGACAGTACGAGATGGCTGTGAAATGCTTTACTGACGCCATTAAATACAACCCAAAGGAATTTAAGTAAGAACATGGATTTGAATTGACTTCAGACTTCATGTAACCACACAGAAGCAGTGACTATTAATGAGCAAGAATTACGTTTACTCTGTGTTTCAGGTTATTTGGAAATCGGTCCCTGTGTTTTGAAAGACTGCAGCAGTATGAAAACGCTCTCAGGGATGCTGATCTAGCGCTCTCCATGGAGCCGAACTGGATAAAAGGTTTATTTAGGAAAGGGAAAGCTCTCTGTGGGCTCAAGGTAAGTCACTGCTCCTGTATCCAGTTAACCTCGCTTACACTGTGACCCTTCCTGTTTTCTTTTCTTGTATAGTATCCCTTCATGTTGCAACTGGCTTGATATTTTCAAAAAAGCACCTCATATTTTCTTAAATACAAGTAGGGTGGGCTTTGAGGAAAATATGTTGGGAACCACTGCTCTACAACGTTACCTCCCCAATGCTTAACTAAAAGTTAATGTGCTTTCATTGCTTTATTTAAGATTTTTAAATCCTTACTGATTGCTGATTTCTCCTTCATCTCTTCTCCAGAGATACTACGAGGCCTCGCTGATCTATAAGGAGGTGTTGCAGCTGGAAAGTTCGAGCGCTGAAGCCACGCAAGAGCTGAAACGAGCACAGACATTGCACCTTATGGTAGGAGAAGCTTATGTTTACAACAGTTTACATGGCAAAATTACAAATGGCTAAAAAAAGACGGACACTCACCAAAGAGACTGAGAGGAAGCGGTAGAAATTCTTCACAACCTCTGAGAACGTCCAATGAAAATGAAAGTAGCTTGTTCCTGTAGATGCTAATAGACAAAGTCAGTATGTCAGTCCTCCATGGCTTAAATGTCTGTGTATGCTGGTATCATGTCAGCTCAGGAGGTTGTCTTTGTACGTCCATTTTAGGAAATGGGATTCAGCTGGGCGCAGAGCTCAGAGGCCTTGAAAACACACGCCACGTTAGAGGAAGCGGTTGAAGCTCTGTTTGGTGATGAAAGCAATCCGGGTCCTGGAGGTAAACGTCACTAAGTGTTCCTCAGAGTTTGAAAGAGGCCCTGTATCTTCAGTGATGCTCTGGTATTTAAATTGTCTTACTGGCTCTCTTCAGATGCCTGTGCCAGTTGGGACAACGCAGACCAACCAGTGGTGCAGGAAGAAGACGACGACGAGGGAGAGTGGATTGTCCGACAAACTAGCCGTCCTAGAACGCAGCAGGTCAAAGAGTTTGATGCTTTTGGCCTCAGCCGATCGAAATCTCAGTCCCCGACGCCTCATTCGAAGAATTCTTTGAAACCGTAAGACTGCGTATCATTGATGTGTATTTTTTTTTTTACATGTATTTTAAAAATGAAAAACGTTACCTAAGACAGTGGTTCCCAACCCTTTTTTTTTTGGCTTGTGATCCTTTTAAAGTGACACATTAACTACGTTTACATGCACACTAATATTCCAGAGATGCATGCCCAAAAGTAAAGCCCATATTTCTGGTCAGAAGGAGAAACACACCTACTTTTAAACATTATGAAAGACTTGGATATGCGCAAATATCACAACGCCGACCTTTTCAAGAAGGTGGTTGAAGGAATGAAAGAGGGAGGCTGTGTTCGCACGGTCGAACAAGTCCGCCACCGGTTACGTTAATCGGAATATGCACAGCTGTGTGTAAATGGGAATATTAGTGGAATATTCACGTTCATTAGCCATGTAAACAGCTTAGTAAGAATATTGTCTTTTTCGGAATAAGGGAAATATATTTGTGCCTGTAAACGTAGTCACTGTCTACTGTGTACCCTCACCACAGGTTGCATCAGATTGTTGCCTTTTTTAAAGTTTTAGAGGCCTGAAGGTACTACTGTTTTCCACTATTTAACAATTTTTCAGAAAAATTTGAAATTATTTGTATAGCAGGTTTTTAAAGATTTATCATGCCTCATCCTCAGGTTGGGAACCGCTGCCCTAATGCTCGTTGTATATATATATGTGTGTAAACTGTGTCTCACTTTGGATCCTGGAAAAGCTGAAATATGCACAGATGTACAACAACTGTTTGTTAGTTCATCGTTTGAAAACAGGAAGTCTTTTACAGGAAGTGTGGTGCATGATTACTAACCGAAATTTAAGCCGACTGGCCTTTGCACCATTGAGCAACAATAGATGTTGTTGTGGAGTGTTCACAGATTTGGGTAAAGGGTTAATCATTAAAGGATAATTAGCTGTATTGTACCCAGAGTGCAACATCATTTTAAATTGTTGTTTTATCTCTTGTGTTTTCTGTAAAGGGACATTATCTCTGTTTGGGTTGGATCCTTGGCTCCTGCTGTCACCTACTCAACACTTCACGAGCTCTTCAGCAGGTAAAGTACCACAGTCTGATCTCCTTCACGCCTCCAACCATGTTTGAGGATTTCAGGACTAATTAAATTAAAAATCAGTTAATCGATTCGTTGTTTGGTCTATAAAATGTCAGAAAATGGAGAGAAATGTGGATCAGTGTTTCCCCAAAGCCCAAGATGACGTCCTCAGATGTCTTATTTCGTCCACAACTCAACGATATTCAGTTAACTGTCATAGAGAAGTAAAGAAATCAGAAAATATTCACATTTAAGAAGCTTGAATCAGAGAATTTTGACTTTTTTTCTCAAAAAAATTACCCAAAACGATTAATAGATTATCAAAATAGTTTGCCATTAATTTGATAGTTGACAACTAATCGACTAATCGATGCATCTCTAGTTTTGAGTATGCAGAATAAAAGTAATAAAGCATTCAATTTTAAATTTACTCATGCAACATGAGTTTCTGGATTGTTCGCTCACATTTAGTGTCGTCACGATACTGGAATTTCTAACGTAGATACAATACCTTGACAAATACCAATATTCTATACCATTTTTTTATACCCCGGGGGGGAAACTGACAACATTGAGGGCATCAAATGTTTAGGTTTTTATTAAAAAATAAATGTGTGTGTGTGTGTGCGGGTCAACTCGCTGTCAGAGAGAAGAGAGAGCAGAAAGTGCAGCTGGTATCCGTGTATTGATACTGCGGAAAATGAGTATTACATTATGAGTATACAAATAGTTAGTATTGATATGTATCGATACTATATTTTTGACAACACTACTCACATTTGATTTGAAAATAAAAAAATGTATTATGCATAAACTGAAATATTGATGCTGTGTTTTTGGAATTTGACCACCAGAAGGCTCAAATATGTCGACTCTGAGCTTGTTATCTATTTATTGCTTTATTTGCTTTTATTGACTCAAGGCTGCGAAGCAAATTGCCCCGCAGGGATGACAAAGGTTTCAGCTCATGTGCTGCCTACAACTCTCTCCCTTTTTCTGTCTCTCAGAGCCGGGACGGTCTACAGCATCAAGATGCTGCTGGAACAACAGTGTGCCTTTGTGAACTACACCAGAAAAGAAGACTGTGACCGAGCCATCCAGTGTATTAATGTATGTATCTGTTTTTACTTTGAGTGATATTTACATATTATTTGCTCAGGTAAATAGCTGATTTGACAATCTTGAGCCACTTATAGCTGTTGAAATAGTAGAACAAGTTTATGTCATGATACATATTGTGATATTTCTTGTGGATGACCTGGTTAAATAGCATGTTGTCTATCCACCACTATCAGCAGCAAAGTGTTTATTACTCTAACAGTGACCTAAATCTTCAGCTGGAGCCACAAGGAAATATTTGTGGGTTCTCAAAGACACAATGATTTATATTAAAAACACAAATGTAAAATGTTCCTGTAAGAAGTGCAAAGTTTAGAAGTAAATCAGAAAATATTTTAGGGTGTCTAGATTCAAAATTTGGCAGGTTGCAGAAGTAGAACAGGAAGTTGGAGATTTAGGGAAACTTGTTTTTGATTGTGTGTTATTAAAGCAGTGACTGACAGCCGCAGCTCTGTAACTCTGTAAAGTTATTCATGCTTTAAAGTCTGTCTGCTTCTCTAAAACGGTGGCATTATTTTCCCATCACACAGATCAACTCTGACATAAATCTGATCAGTTGTTTCTCATTTTCTTTTCCAAGCTGTGTGGCTCTCCGGTAAAAGCTCTGTTGGGCCAAAGATATTAAAGCTGGGGGAGGCAATTTATTCTGGCGTTATTAGGGCAAAAAATCTTTAAGCATATTGTAATTCAAGTGGTAACCCAGGGTAGGCAGTTTTAAGGAAAAAAAGCAAAAGTAGTTAATAGTTATATAGCTGCAATTCTATGAGAATTACCATCCTGTTTTCTTTTACATATCTTGGGCCTGTAAAGCCCTCTGAGATGACACACTGTGATTTGAGGCTCTAGCAAGCTACAATATCGGCGAAGCGTTTCAGAGATGGAGAGAAAAAGATGCTTTCTTGAGCTACTGCTGTAGCTACAGTAGCGGCGAGGCTTACTCACGGGTATAGCCGCAGCCGTAAACAGAAGGCGAAACTATTAGCAGCATTTTCTGTCTCTCTGAAGCGCTTCGACGATATTGTCAGACTCTCTTTTTGATAAGTCCGTCTTGTTTTTTTGAGTTGCTTTCATGTTTTGCAGTGTAGGCAGCTGTTGCCAATGCTGGAATAGTAACTTTTCCTGCAGTCTTTCACTGAAGGGACGCGCATTTGTATTTCTAGAACAGCCAATAGGAACGTGCTGAAATGTCTCTGAAATGTGATTGGCCAAAATCTCCCGTCACGAGCTAGATTTCTTAAAGCCTGAAAACAGAGCCATGAGGAGGTGCAGAAGTCTAGTTATCTCTCAGGACACTTGAATTACCATATGCTGAAAGGTTATTATGGATTTTTTCCCCCCCCTGAAATATACTGCCTACCCACCCGCTTTAAATGTCTGTTTCTTCCTCAGGGAATGGTGGTAGAGGGCGCTCCACTCGCTGTGCGATATCCCAATAAATTCCACAATGGATTCGGTATGTCCAGATCGGCCGCCTCTGACCCCTTTCCACGCCTCGGGTAAGAACATGCTATTATTCTCCCTCTTGGCTCTTAAGTTTAGATTTTACTTTTCTTCAAGTGTAATGAGATGGAAGAAATATAGATTATTGTCAGTCGTATATTGTTTTACAACTTTAAAAAACAGTGCATGTAAGTAGGATTTTTCTTTTTTTCACCACATATGAATAGGATTCATTAACGGTTTCTCATACAAAGTATAAAAAAATAAGTATTAGATTGTCTTTGTTCATATTAGTTATTTTGCTAATTAGTTACCATTTATTTAGAGGTGAAAAGGAACCCTGTCATTTCAGGCCTCCTGATCTCAACAATGACACAATGATTATGCTTTAAAGCCGTGCTTCTCAACATATTTCGTGTCCTTAAGTACCTCTAAATTGATACACATTAGATCACGGACCCCCATTTGGTAAGATTTCGCTTCAGGGACCTCCATCCGAAAAGATTTTGGTTGTAAGATGTGATTAAGACTAAAATTATATAGTTTGCACCTACAGTTGAGGAGATAACCGTGGAGAAAGTGAAACCTATGATCAGAATAGTCACTTCTATAGGGAATTAAATAGTGAAAATAAACTGTTAGCCCATTTTCTGGGGCCCCCTGGAACTCCCTCAAGGACCCCTTGTTGAGAACCACTGCTTTAAAGCATTTAACCCCCCTCCACAAACTTTAACATGCATCCCTAGAATTGAAATTGTTTTTCCCGTTGTTTGCAGCCCGTACAAGAAGGAGTGCTTTTTCTGGAGGACGACCGGCTGCACGAGGCATGACTGCACCTTCAGACACGTCCCAGAGAACAAGAACATTGACAAGGACAAATTCACCAGTAGACTGGGGAATTTTATGTAGAAAATCAAAAATGACAAGCATGCGTTGTTCCCTTTGACGTTTGACACAGTGGTGGTGCCAGACTAGGCTGCTTTTAGTCGCCTCTGTTTCGGTTCTTGCGATATTTTGGCTGCAAAAAAAAACAAAAGACTACTTGTGTTTAGATTATGTTGCGTTTTTGGAAATGTTTGCACCATGATGGCCCACCATTGTTGTACGAATACAAAGGACACATCAAACTACATTATACTACTGCATTATAGTAATAATTAATGTGCATCGTGCTTTGAGCATTCCTTTGCAATAGGATTTTGTCAGGGATTATTTGCGATTATCGAATCTGTTTAAAGATTGTATTAGAATACTTGATTTTTACTTCGTTGCTTAACTTTGTTTTTAAAATAGATTAACAGATTTTTCTGTTGATTCTTTTCTGTTCAGTCACCACTAGGTGGCACTGTTAACTTTATCCCTCAACTTTGGGGCTACAACCTATTCTGCTTTCATTTTAAAGGCTGTGATTGATCAGTAGTTATGCTATCGGCACATTAAATGTGCCATGTTTAATTTTGTGAAACTGTGCTCTGTAATTTGATTGCTGGGGCATTGCGTTTGTCTAATGTGTTGGGTGTTTGAGTTCAGTTGCTATGTATATTATGTTTAAATCTTTTGTAATGCCATGTCTGTTGGAGGATCAGTTTAGTGCAAACTGTCATACAAATAAGTGCCTTTTAGTAGCACTGGCTGCAGTTTATCATGGGTCAGCCCAGAGGGAATTAAAGCCTCAACTTCAAGAGTGTTTATGTCTTGCCATACGTTAATATACACAGTACAAGACCAAAGACTTGGTGTAGGTGGAACAGTATAGATGGGCCTGGATATGACTCCCTACAAAGAATAATAAAGTCAGCCTCATGATAAGCTGCATAAAGCTAAAGCATGATTTGTGAGCTGGATTATTCAAGCCTCAGCATGTATCTCAATGTAATTTGGGACATCACTATGAGGTCAGAGGAAACCATGACTTGGAGATGAGAGGCCCAGTGGTTTGTCGCTGTCCCACCACTAAAACCATCACCAGATTAATCCCTGCAGCAGCTGCGTATCCTGTTGCAGTGTCCTTGAGCGAGAAGCCCCTCGTCTCAGGTCGGCCTGAGTTAGAGTAAAGTGCCAGTTAAACGCCTGAAAAGTAACTATTGTCCCTGAGATTTTATCTAAAGCGAGGTTCTTCTAAGCCTAAAATGCCTCCCTTCAATCTCCCTGACTGTGTCTCCTCTCCTGTTAATGTGGGTGGGATTTGTGTAGATCCCTCTCCCCCCAAAGCCCAGCAGGTTTGAGCATTTCAAGGTCATTTTTGTGACTCCTGTTATGCAATGTTTGGGGTGTGAGTTACAAAATGTTCCCAAAGAGCTGAGTAATTACCTAAAAGAAAAAAAAAACGAGGTGAAAAAAAAAAAAGTTGAGGCATTAAGCTGTGAAAAGTGCTTAGTCTTGACCTTACAGGCAGAGCAGCTGTACTCGTGGGCATTAATTGGCTGATGGTGGCATACCTCACAAAGCCCTTCTGATCTGTGTGAGATTTGAGAGCATGAAAGGCCTGTAATACTAATAACATGAACTCTGGTTGAACCCATTGAAAGCACTGGGACATTACAAACTTTCAAAATGGGTCTATGTTTAATCTTATTGGTCCGCTTGGAAAACCTGTTCAAATGCAGATAAAGACTGATAAGAGGTTAGCGTTCATCAACATCCCCGCCACTCCCGGGCCCCGGACAAAGCCAATCCCTTACTTAACTAAAGCAAACACCAGGAAGATTAAGTGCATCTTGTTAAAAGGCTGCACGGTTTGAAGAGCTTTCAACAGATTTCTCTCCCTCCCAACAGGAGGAAAAAAGAGAAAAAGAAAACACAGTAACAGAAATTAACCAGCAGACATGACACGTTGCTCTCCCACTCCTTTGCTTTGTGATATATGGCTATGCAGCAAAAAAATCCTCCTCGCTCCCCCTCTAGAGAAGTTTTGAGTTGGAGTAATTGAGTGCATTGCTTTTAGCGCAGGGATATATAATCTAATTTTTATTCTAATTCTGTGGTTTCTCCCCGCTGGTAAATAAACTATTGATGTGACATGAGGGAGTAGCTGACTCACGCTGTATATCAACTGTCTGATTTGTTTCTCAGGAAGCCAAAATAAACGCTCCACTGCAGCTTTGCAGCCGCTCGGCTCGAACTTCATAACCTTCCCAGCAGGGCCGCTGCTGTTTGCTCGTTCACTTTTAAAGGAATGACACTTCAAACATATCAGTTTTCTTTGCAGTTTAAAGGCCAGAAAATGTATTTATTCAATCGGCTTCTCGTTATGAGTGATGTGGTCCTACATGCAATTTTCTGCCAAAGTTAGAACAGTTTTAGTTCATTTCACAACACTGTTTTGTGTGTGCTCTTCACAGAAGTTTAAAGTGGGCTGGTCAAGATTTAGCAAGATTTAAATCTAAATCTGATGATGGTTGTAAGGTTGTTACCTAATGCTGTTAATCAAATGTGATCACAAGAAGATTAGCTGTGTTTTTGAGTGTTCAAATCTTACAAAAATAATACTTAAAGGTTATAATGGTAATATTTTTAAGTAGATGAATATTTTAAAAAAAATACTTCCACAGAGCTTTTAGAAATGTGCCGAAGAAAAGTATGGCTTTTCCTATAAAATAAATATTATGACTGTGAATTAATCATTTTAAAAAGTTTAAAAATTAATTAACTTTAATTTATTTATTAAGGAATATTGAGTTATAGAGAAATACTCAAGACTTACTCAAGTTTTCAGGGGCTTTAAGACGTGTTTATATTACCAAGAGTTAGCATAAAGTTTTAATATAATATATGAAAAGACACCTTTGCCACTTCTCATTCGCTTTCATTTTCCTTGACATAATAAAACATTTAAAGAATCAAGATTTTGTTTTGTTGCTACTGGATATTCTGTCAAAAATGTCTTATAAAAATGCCAAGATGACCAATAATTTATTAAGTTACCGACCCATAGTATTCTTTACTAAACCAAACTCTTGTCTATTGTAATGAGTGCGATACAACTGAGATCAACAAGATGATATGATGGTAGACTCACACAATGGGGAGGCATCTGGTTCCCTGCAGTCTCTTTTCAACCGTTTGCTGGATCCCTTTTGTTGCACTGTGAAATGAATACAGTAATTGTCACAATGAGAAATTGACCTTCCCTTTAATCTAGACAGAGGCCCCCTTAACAAGTTAAAATAGCGCAAACCCAATTAGGGAATTGATTGCTTGCTTTCATTTTCCTCATTTGCATCAGGGTCATATAGAGAAGATAAATTAATGTCTAGTCTTTTGTCCGCGCCGTCTTTTCCTGGTTGTGGAGTAGCTATCGCTTAGAAAGGAGCGGGAGAAAAGTCTTTTGTCTCCCCTTGAATAACTCATCTCTGATGATCTGCTGTTAAACACTTACAGAAGGAAAGACCTACAGGAGATCAATAAGTCCTCACTCTTTCATACTGCTGTACCAATACACACGTTTTTATGTTAATATATGATCAAAAACTCAACTTGTAGAGACTCAAAGGATGCCTTTTTTCTCATTGTCAACAAATCCCATGAAAAGGCCCAAACCAGCAAAGCATTAATCCGTCTCTCAACAACTTTCTACTTCTCTATCCTGTCTATGGCACTGAGCCCTAAGCCCTATTTGTTCTTACAAAATATGTAAATCATTATGTTATACTGTCATTTAAAAAAGGCTCAGTAATTTCCTAAAACAGTTGGGCACTGTAGTTTTCAGCAAACACACAACAAATAGCAGTAAATAATGTAAATAATGGGACTATTTTCAGCTGTGGATTAATACACATTTGGTGAGTATTTACAGCAGAAGGACGGTGTGTTTGTGTCTGAGTCCAAATAAACAGTGCCCATGTTCGTCTTTTACACATCAAAGTCTGTTTACAGGTTTTAGGGAGTACTCATAGACTGTATATAAGAAGTGGACGTAGTCGCCTTG
>CAKALU010035450.1:7271-33150 GCA_916700995.1 Hozukius guyotensis
ATTAAAGCCCCCCTCCAGTGTTTTTTGGTATTTCTATATTTCATATTTATCTGAGTCATTTCCTGACTAAGTTGATTAGCCACACTGTTTGCCATTTTTTCTTTTTTTTTGACAAATAACTTAATTTTGCACTCAAAGTTAAAAAAAGAAGGTTGTTGGTAAATGGGAATATGACGTATGACTATAGTAGAAGCTGCAGGTCTGCACGTCATCCTCCACGCTTGCACAGGTGCACTCATGCTAGTTTGCACCTGAGCAGCGACAAACCGATAAATCAATTTCTCTGTCAGTTTGTCTTTCTAGTTAGTTAGCCAGTTAGGTGTAGTTAGCTAGCCCAACTCGTTGCATAAGAAAACTGAGGGTTTTCATTTTATCCTCCATCACCTTCCTCCATTTTACTTTAGTGTGTTTATCTTCACAATGGCATTGTGTGTGTGAGAGCACAACTTTCAGTCCCAAAAAAAACAAGAGAAAAGTCCCGTTAGAGAAATAAACGGATCACAGAGCAGCCCGAAACAGTATTTCAAACAGCGAACCTCTGCAACACGTCTATCCGTCCTCCGGTACGCTGTGGCCGGCGTGCGTCAGTGCGGCTCGCCAGGAGGAGACAGTAAAGAAGAGAGCGAGTGAGAGAGAGTCGGTGTGTTGCCTATTTCTTGTCTCATTTGTGGTCTGATGAACAGTAAATTAATCTAAACTGGGTTGAAAAATTATGCAATCTGGTTGCCGTGGTAATGTAAGAAAGAACGTTAACCAAAAAACAGGAAGTAAAACTGGCTGGAGGGGGGCTTTAAGCATATGTTCATATGTATATTAAATCATATGTATATCAAAGTTAACCCAATATCTCTGTTCATCTCATGTTTTAAAACCTCCAATCTGAGAGAGACCCTGAAGACACCCCCTGCACTCCCCACCCACTTTAATGTGTAACTCAAGACATCTCCCGTGGGTTCTGCCATTCCTGTGACTATTGTTGATCTCCTTCCCATTATTCTCCATTTTCCGGTAACCTGGCATTCTGGGATCACGATAAGAAAACACCTTATAACCAGAGCAGATCTGATGAGAAAATAACTCAATACAACAACAACGGATCTGAGTATAATATGAAAAGATCAATGAAGGAAAGATCTAGATAGCACGGGTAATAACAGGACAAGATCTCACGAGAGAAGCCGTAATGAGAAAAAATCGCTTTATTACAAGGAAACCTGATACACTGTTGTTGTGGAGATGAATGCAATCCCATTATTCAGCTGTGTCTTTTTCAAGGTAAACTCTCTAGGTGATGTTTGGGGAAGTAATGAGAAGCATTTTGTTTGCTCAGTCATAAGAGGTATTACAATATCCAGTGAACATGGATTACAACACATATATGTTTACAATGCCAAAGATGATTATTTCCTTTGTGCTGCAGAGAGGTAAAACTGCTGCGGTGCATACTAAACAGGCTTAGCTCTGAAGACTCGCCCCTCAGCATTGCTCACACTAAACTGTTTAGTAAGACAAAGCAATTATGTGAATATTTTAATCTCCTGACAAGGCCCAGGTGCCATTCCTGCCGCTTGTGGCAGGTGATATAAATTAATATGAAATACACAGGTACTTGTAAATAGTCAATGCTATACAATTATGTAAGGTGGGGGAGTCTGGAATTGTCCTTGGCCATAGTGATAAAATGCCACCTCCTTCATGGTAGATCCTATTTATAAGTCCCACACAATTTAACAAGTCTGTGGACGGAGATTACCTTCACATGGAAAGGTCATTACTACTTGTACTTTGACTTCCTGAGGACTGGGGTCTGTCTAATGATGGTACATTTGATGTTTCAAGTAACAGCTGATAAAGTGATAGTGTGTCCTAGTAGGTATCCATTATTTTTCTTAAAACAAAATAAAACCAAAAACTAGACAGTTTCAAAAGTCCACCCAACATATTTACTATGTATTGTTACATCTATTCTGTTTTAACAAAACTACTTAGGTAAGGTTTAGGAAAAGATCATGGTTTGGGTTAAAATAAGTATGTAGTTACTACGCTACGTATGTGACGTAGTACGTAACGTGGTTACGTATAAAGTTAGTTGTGTACTAGTTACGTAGGTAACTTAAAATAGCTCAACGTGTTGACTTTTGGTTTCTCACAGGATATGAACAATGGTCTCCTTGGTCAAAATCTGGTGTTTGTTTTACCCATCCATCCACCCTGATCTCTTCCCTATGTGGACTTTGTTGCTCGTTATACTACGTCGCCTGACTTTCTCCTTTTTATCCCATCATAATAGAGAGCCGAAGTCCCGCCCCTTCTGGTGGACCCCATAAGACCTTATTTCGGAAAAAAATATGAACGGTAGTCAACGGACAGAAATAAATATTATTTTGATCCCGTTAGACACAATCAAAAGTCGCTTCAGTGATCATATTATGACAAAAGTATACAGTGTGTGAGTTTGAAGTGTTTCCTGCGAGGGTATGAAGCATATAAATCAGCAATTTGACCATCATCAGACCCTCCATCCACACTAATGATATTCTTACATTACTTCCTCAACAAATATGATTTTTAAAATCTGATATAGCCACTGAAATGAGATACTGTACATCTTGTACCAGAATCACATGTCTATATCTAAATAGACAAGAACATGTCCTTACTTTTCAACAATTTGCATCCTACACAAAAGTGAATATGGCATGGTATTATGGTTAAGTGGATGTACAAATTGAGAGAAAAAGGAAGAAAAATCTGCCACTCTTCACAGTTCATGACTGAAGAAAGAGAGGGAAGGACAAGAATCACGAGTGTACATGCTTTCGTCAATGCCGATAGATTTTCAATGGCAGGATGTGGACGGTGAGAGCGTACTGAGGCTTCATTAGCTTTGTCAGATGCTTTTAAGAGATATATTGACATGGTCATTAGTGAGGAAATCAAGTGAGTTACTGAGTCAAAAATGTCTCTTTCAATTGGTAGAAGTGTGCAGATAGCTGTAAGTGGATGTGTGTGTGTGTGTGTGTGTGTGTGTGTGTGTGTATGTACGTGTGTGCATTTAAGACTGTTTTCATGTATTTCAGGAAAAAGCCTGGCTTCGGTTAGCCCCTAAGGGTTTACAGCCATGGTTTTGAAATGATTAGTCTGATTCTGATTCTATTGAAATCCACAGAAGCAAAAAGCAAAACAAAAACAACAACTTAATAACAACCTAAGTTTAGGCTTTATACTAAGCTGTGGATGATGATACCATAATAATAGTTTAAAACTACAGTGGAAACCGCTAGTGATCACATCTGTCCGGGTGAAATATATCACTATAAGCGGATGATAATTATAACCAAATTGTTGTTGTGTTGCATTATTTCTTATGCAGATTACCATTTAATTGACATTTGTATATTTATTACATGAATACGAAGTGATGAAACAGACCGCTTCGCTATTTACTGGCTCGCTTCTTCTGCCTTTTCCCTCACCAAGGGTGATGCATTGCCGTCTTTGGCCGGCTCTGCAGCACGAGCGAGCATACAGATGAACAGCGCCCCTGTGCTGGGACTACTCGCTCGCTCACCCGGTAGCGGCATGGAAGGAGACGGGCGCCGGTCTGCATGTGTGCCGCAGAGCCGGTTTAGGATCGGAAAAAGTTTCACTTTGGGGGCATTACGTGACCAGGCATTAGCAATCCACTTTCCCCGTGCGCATTTGTTTTTCATTCAGAGATGACTTTCCTTTTCCCGTCATGATATCTATGTGCACTCAGCATCAGCGTCAGGTATCCATCCGGACAGCAGACAAAGTAAAGCAAAGTTAAATAACAAAACAAAAATTCAATTAACGTTACTATAACGTAGTTTTAAAATGTTTTTCCATATGCTGTCATGCATGAAAAGACCCAGAATTAACACTATAAGCAGACTACTTGATTACTATAACAAATTATTTAAACAGAATTTGTATAGGAGTGATTCTGTCCCAAGCTTTTTGATCCATATAAGCCGTTGCTCACTATAAGCGGTTTCCACTGCATTACTAAAATATGAGATGAGATGTTGCACTGCCAGACTGTTTCAGAGTGGCCAAAAGGTGGTTTGAAAATTAGCCTCGGACCAGGGGTTAAAGGAAAAAGTTGCAGTTTTTAGGTGGACGGCCAGTGTTGATGGTAAATGTAGTCAAATGAAGCAATTCCTTGTCTGCACAACCTGTACAAACCGTCCAACCCTCCTCAGCCTTTCAGGACTAAGCCACCATCATCTGAGTCAGTTTGGCCCGCAACCTACACGCATCGAGTACAACCCCCAGATACTCCACCTATGTCAGTTGATCGTGAACCCCAACTTAAATTAGGTGAGATGTAAGATCAACTGGGCTGTGTGGAACATAGCCCATTCTCTGGACTTGGCATTGACGATGAGGTCTTTGAGATAAAAGAAGCCCCTTATGCCTCGGTCGCGCAGTGACTGAAGGCCGTGTCCACACTTCTGCTGAAGGTGCGGGGGAGCGGGGCATAGCCGAACGGCAGTTTGTTGGTGGTGGCGAACCAATCGCCCGGCTGCACCAGTCCCAGTAACCGCTTGATGGTTAACATACGGAACATCAGCCAGGTAGTTCGTGCATCTGATCATGATGCCTCCTGGACGCCTCCCTTTGGAGGTTTTCCAGGCACATCCAACTAGACACGGAATGTGCTGGAGAGAGTGTATATCTTGTCTGGCCTGGGAACGCCTCGGGGTCCCCCAGGAAGTCCTGGAAAATGTTTTTGGGGGGAGGGACGTCTGCCCCCGCAACCCAGCCTCTGAAAAGCAGAAGAGACGGCGGGGCTAGGGCTTTAGGTTGGGAAGACGTCAGCGTAACACCCAACACACACAAGTTGTTAGCAGCTGCAGCTAGCTGGGCTCCCAGTTGAAAGATCTTGTCAAAATACTCCACCGTCTCCTTGTCTAGGGGTGGGGGGGGACCTCTTTGTGACACTGCATCCAGAGAAAATCCACATGAAACTGGGGCTCTTGTCTTCAGTGACTGCTGGCAGGATGCTGTTACACACCGCCAGATGTCAGGTAGAGGGGGCGAAACGACAGCCGCCTGAGCTGGGCAAGCCGGGCCGTAAAACCATGATCAATATACTGAACACCAAAGAGATACTGTCGTCATCTCGCCGAAGCATCGGACGTGATCCAACCGCTGCTGGCGTTGAATCTTGGGCAGCGCTCGGCAGGCTGGTGGCTGCTGAACACCACTCTCTGCGGCCTGCGCCGAGGCACTCATGGCGGAAGTCGTGGAGATCCATCACAAAGAAGCAGTGACTCCATACGTGGAGATGAGCAGTCAGTGGGCAAATCGCTGTTCGCTGAAGAGTCAAAGGATGACTGACACTGATGTGTGCTTTATTCTTCTCCTAAAATATTCTCCAATTCAACATCCAAGGTAAGGCAGGCAAGGTAAGGTAATACAACACTGTATATTACAAATTCTCAGGTCTCTATAAAGGAAACTAACCATGATATTCAGTAGAGTTAGTACATTTATGAAATGAAAAAATGTAATCGCTTTCACTATGCCATACAATAATGGGAGATGCACAGTGCATTTTAAAATGGAGATTAGAGATGGGACTCCCAAAGGATGTTTTATGTCTTGAAGACATTATTTTGTCTTATTTTTTTCCTTTATTTGTTTGTTTTATGTTTAAAATGTCAGGTCATCTTTTGACTCCATTCAAATAAGTACCTGCTTAGTGTGTGTGTGTGTGTGTGTGAGTGTGTGCGCATGTGTGTGTGTGTGTGTGTGTGTGAGAGAGATTATGCCCTGTGTAGCGCCTTAACCTGAAAAATGTTGTCAGGTTTAGTCAATCAGGTTGCTGTCGCTCTGGTTTTGTTGCTGTCCTTGAGCGAGGCGTCGCCTCTGGGGGTACACGGTCTTTCTCATGTGGCATCTCTCCACATCAAGGGAATGCCATTCTTCATACAGTTGTGAGTTCATTTCCATAGAATGGAGCGATGGATTCTTTTATTTCCAAAACACATCCCCTCCATCTCAATGGGAATGTGCGTGTTGCTGTGCAGAGAGAGAAAATTGAATTCCCAACGTTGCTGCTTGGTGCAGGAAGGCATGAATGTATAATTAGAGGCCTGTAGGCAACAGATAAGAAAAAAAAAATAAAGACTCACTTTGATGTTGATCACAAATTATTTCATGCTTTGAGTATGTGCACGTTCACGCTCTGATGCGCACACACAAACACACAAAACGCACATGTATAATGGGGAAAATAGACACTAATATGTGTCCCAGCTCTCACACAGACGAACACCTACTCAGGATGTACACATATACTTTATATTTGCACACACATACACAACCTCCACACTGACACATTAACATGAATAATTTGTCAACACCATTAATCTGGCAGCGCTCTCTCTCGTTCTCTCTCAGTTTGGAGATCTTCGGTTGGTGTTTTCCTCTGTTGTTATTGTTGTTTGGTAGTTGTGTCTTTCAGGATCTCTCCATCCATCATACATGGAACTGCTTGTCATTTCTGAAATTGTTCCCTCTGCGTCCTGCGAAATTGTTCCCTCTGCGTCCAGGCTCCAGAAAATGAGGTTACATATTACTTTGAGATAAATCCTTAATATTAGACTTGTGATGCAAACAGTTGAAATAATGCATTGGTTCTGAGAGAAACGAACATGTTTAACCAAAGATGCCAAAAAGATAAAGAGGTAAAAAAAAAAGAAGAAAAAAGTGAAGGAGCAAGGGGAGGGGAGTAATATTCCATGAAAAACCTCAGAAGTCGTAAATTCACAAGACAAAAAAAAGATACACTCTGAGATTAAAGTGGTAAATTTGCAACAATAATCAAACAAAATTATGAGAAAAAGAACTTGATGTATTTCCTTATTGCTAAATCTGATTGCAAATTAATTTGATTAGGTCATCCACTGCAGGCATAATGGAGCTGGACCTTGCAAAGTTTAGCAATGTGGTTCCACACTAAAAATTGACACAATTTTCCACTTTTTTCTCTTAAATTTGTGATTTTAATTTCAGAGAATTTCTGGTTTGTTGGAGCCATACAAGACACTGCAATTTCCACAAAACTGTCCTGCAAATATTTCAGAATTAAATCCTTGTGTGGGACTTTTATTTTGAAACAGAAACAGGAAGTGTTGAGTTAAAATAAATATTTACTTTTTTCCAATGTCTGTGACATATTCTGGAGCTCTGGACGTAGAAACTGTAGCACTGTTGCTGGTATGATGCCAATATACGGTCAAAAGGTCATTTTCACTGTCCATCTTTGCTGTGAACCGCGTGCGGCATGCGGAAAAAATAGGCGAGACCTTGAATCTCTAGAAGGGACGCAGCTGACACAGAGACAAGGTGGCCTGAGCCAGAGGTAGTTTTCCAGTCTTCGCTTTGATGCCAAGAAGCACAAGCGGCGCCTGGTTACCATGCTTCCCCTCAGTACAGGATGACCTGGGGGTCCCCACAACACCTGTTACATGGAACACCACTGGGACGAGTGACCTCCTACACCACGGTGTTTACGGTTGCATCCCTGACGGGGTGGGGAGGGACCTGGCTTGGGGAGTGGTGGGTGGTGTACAGGACGGACACATCAACCTCCTCAAGCTACAGGCAGTGTTCTTAGTACCCCAACACTTTAAGCTCCTGATACGGGAGAGGCCTTGTGCTGGTGAGGACTGACAACCGCATCAACAGTCAGGGCAGAGTTTGGTCCGCTGCCCTGTTGAGGATGGTGGACAGTCTGTGGATGTGGGCCTCAGAGCACATGTGGTTTCTGAAGGATCTCCACATTCCCGGGTCAGAGGAGCAGAGATAAGATAAGATAGGATATGATATACTTTATTGTCCCACAGGGAAATTTGTCTCGGGCTCCAAGCCACTGCATCACACAACATACCAAAGTCACAATGTACATACACGCATAAAACATGGATCATACATACACTCATGCATGAACGTGCTTAAATTCACTTGTTGAGTGTAGTTATTTAAAATAATAAAAGTAAAAGAAGACAATAGTTTCTAAAACTAAAACCAATAGTTCTATAAAATAAAAAGGTAATAAAAGACAGTAGTTTTAAATACTAAGGTATAATCATACCAGATAATACAAATCAATTTACAATATATTTGTTCTCAATAAAATCATGTCATATAATACTAGACCTACTTGTTGCTGTTTAATATTTGATTGACGACGGAATGAATTCATTTTCTGTAACGATTTAGCCGGCAAATTGGCATTCTGAACCGTCTACCTGAAGGCAACACCTCGAATCCAGAGGTGGATCTATTCGCCAACCAACGCAACCCCCACTGCCCGCTATGTTTCTCCCTGGCACAACAAGACAGTCCAACCCTTCAGGGCAACTACAACAAGCTAACTGTTGCATTAGCTAACACTAGTAGCTAACTACAGCTCAATAAAAAGGCTTTGTTTTGTTATGTGTTTAAAAGTAGTTCACAATTTGCACGTTATAATTTCTTTCCTAATACGCTGCTGTCTGATACTTTACTGCCAGTTCATCACGTACAATACAGCAGTAGTGACTGAAGAGCACATTTGGAAATCAACATTGGACCAACCCGCTGTCAATCTTGTATTCTGCTGGTTGCTGTTTGGTAACAAGAGCGCCATTTGACGTTTTATAAGCCAACCACAGATGAGCATGAAAAAAATGAAATGCATTGAATTGATAGAAGAGGTCCCGCCTCTGTTTAAGCATTTTAATCAGGATTTGAATAATGGATTTTTTCCAAAGAAGAAAGAAAAATATTTTATACTGATACTGAGATTAAGTAATGATTTACTTTTACCAATTACTATTTTTCCATATTTTGATCTCCCTCTTGCCTCTCAAAAATATTGGAGGAGCAACCTCCTCTGCCTCCATGGACCAGCCTCCACCCACTGTATTAGATCACACATGTAAATGTACTACAACTTGTATTACTTTTGCAGTTTATTTGTTTGTTTGTTTTTCACTTTTAAGTCTCTTCTTTTTCTTCATATGGTAATTGGCGAGGGCAGAGTGCCTAGAGTTTTATTGTACAGTGCAACTGAATAAAGCCTTATAAATTAGCAAGTTTAGCAGACAGAAAATCTTCTTACAGGTCAGAGATTATGTGATGTAGGCCAACACTTTCCCTCAGGTTATTTCACCACTTCCTGGTGGGTGGATTGAACTTCATACGGCATAAAATGAATAGTTAAGTTACGATTAATTTCTAAATGAAAAAAATAAATAAACATGACAACTGAACCTGACTGTGCTAGTAAAAAACAATAACATCACCACTGGTTTTCATGTGATTTAAAAAAAACAACTTTAATTCATAATGCAAACAAAGATAATAATGTGGCAAACAAAAGACATTTTTTTTGGTTGGAGTTAGTGTGCATTATAGGCTGGAACACCGTCACCACATAGCAATTATCCCACACAAATACATATATGATCAGAGTGAATTGGATGGTATTACCCACAGGGACAAAACTAATCCTCAGCAGTTCCATTTATCAGCTGTGGACAGAGGCTGCTCTCTGTGTGGATCACGGCCCATCACTTCTAACAATGTTTGAAAGGCTGTCGACCTGTTTCCCGACAAAACAAAACCCTTTCATTTGCTCTCCCTCCATTAATAGCGTCTTATAAGGCCACGGGCCAGCGTGTAATGCCTTCCAAACATATTCAATTTCATCATAATTAAGAATAGATTATCTATCCAGCTAAGCACAATTTATCATAATCATCATTCCAACCTTTTAGGGGTTTAAATAATCTGATGCAGGGATCCATAACTCCTTGCGACACCACAATAATTTGTTTACAGCCACATCCATTTGGTATACCATCCTTTAATCAATAGCAGTAAATCTAAAGTCCATTTTGCTGCACATTTCTCCTCTTTGAAAAAAAAAAAAAAAGCCTTGTTGAGAAAGGAGCAGTTTAGGGCTCGTGAATTGCACCCACACCTCTCCTGGCTTATGCTCTCACAAGTTTGAATGAGATTATATCAGATTGTTAATTGTAAACAGTGTGGAGTATCGCGGGGTGGTCCATGGGGCATCGATGGATTAAGATAACAGAAGTGATGGTGTCATAACTGGAGATAATCAACTGATTCATTAAGATAAGAGAGGGAATGATAGCTCGGGGGGATCTCTTCCACAGCACTTTTTACACAGCTTGTTCGCCATCGCGCTCATTAAATAGAAATGTAACGGCAAGCTGTTGTATCCGTTTGGCCTTCCAATATTAAACCTACTGGATGTTGACAGGTTGTCAACAAGCTGCCAAATATCCAGTGGATCTCGGTACAGAAAGGAAAGCAACCGCCCAACAGAGCAGCACAGAGCCAAGTGCCCTTCCACCGGTTTCTAAACGAGTGAAGTGGCTTTTTTTCACTAACATGCCACAATGCGACGTTTTAGTCCATATTAGCAAATTAACCTAGGACCTTCTTTGCCCTCTTCTGAACTCTGAGTCAGCTTGCTTGCTCATTCTCCAGATGCTGTATCAAACTGAACTACTGATACTGAACAGATTAAGCCTGATTTATTTCCCTGAATTGGTCTTCAGATGTTTTGCATTTAAGTCATGGGTGTATTAAGCGAGCTGGATACCGTACTGTACCATGGGACTGCCTATTGTTCCGACAGCCCATTATTCAGAAAATGCACACCCTCCCTGCAACACACAGAAGCACATAGCTAATTATTATGCAGAATCGTGTCATCAGACCTTCCCAATTTTTTTCCTATCATGGCGAAGGCATGACCCACCCTACTTTGCCTCTGATTAGCTAGTACTTGTTGCCTTTGTTGGTTGGGTTGGTTTGGTTTAGGCATGAGTAGTGAGATTGGTTAGGGTTAGGGTAAAAATATCAGGGTAACGCTTGGGCCAGACTGCCCGCGTGAGCAGTGCATGGCGGCTTCCTCGCTGGCGGAACGACCGAGTGTCCCATGGGTGGGTTTTCCACACTGCTACCCACTCTTTCTTTCCACATAGAGTTTCCCTTTCATAATGGCCATTTAATTTCATTATAGATGTCATTTATATTTATTTTAAACAGAAAAAGGTTAAAAACCGTGTGGTAATTTGTAAATAATAGTAATAATCCACAATTAAAAGCCCATACTTTATTCATTCATGGAGCTGTGCAAGTCACTGCATTTTCTACAACACTGCCGTGCAAATATTTCAGAATAAAAGTCTCGTCCAGAGTTTTTTCTGTCCACAGAAAAAAACACTTGGGGGCTTTTATTTTGAATTGAAAGCAGGAAGTGTTGATTTAAAAATAAATCTTTACTTTTTTCATGTCCATGACATAATTACAGATACAGACATTGAAACTGTAGTAATTTTGCTGGTATTATGTCAATATACAGTCAATAGATCACTTTCACTGTCTGTTGTTGCTGTGAACCACGCGGCTCGTGGCAAAAATAGGCGAGACCTCGAATCTCTAGAAGAGACGCTGCTGCTTACGCGGGCTGTGTGGCTGCTCTTACCTGTTAACATGGATGCCAAAATAAAAAAAAACAACAGATTACACAGCCGCCACGCGCTGCTGACATTCCCTGTGTGTCCCTGCCGGGAACCAATCAGAGGCAGAGTAGGGCCAACGCCTTCTCATCCCAACCTCATCACATACCGCCGCTTTGTCACACTCCTTGGCGTGGCGTCAGGCCCCTTGGCGTCACTTTATTTGTGGCATCAAAACCAACATAGTTACCCTTGGCATCACTTTAGGATTAGGCAGCAAAAGCAATATAGTTAAGTTCAGGAAAGAACTACATGGCTGGGCTTAAAACTACTATGTTTTGCTGTGTCAAGACTACAAAGACACGCAAAGTGAAAGTAAATCAGCATATTTCCCAAATTGTTTAACTGTGTCTTTATATTTGTATACACCAGTATGAAATATATATACACACACACACAAGATACAACAAGTATATAAATCAAGTGGTGTTTATTTTCTGTAGTCGAAGTCTGCACCATACACTGCTCTTCTTCTGATGTGTCTTTGTGACTACACATACTGTATGTTTCAGTCTTTGTGCCTGAGCCAGGATCATGGAGATAATGAGGAGATGGATGATGGACGGATGAATTGATTGATTGAACTATGGGACCCCACTGTTTATGTCTCTTTTGAGAGCTAATAATACAAAAATCAATATGTGCCGCAAGGCTGTGAGGTTAAGCAGAAGGTGTTAGAGGAGACACAAATAACTCCAGGAGGCTGGTGTTTGTAGACCTTCTCTTCCTCAATCTCCTTCCAGTCTTTCCATCTCCGTACAACGCTTGGACTGATGTTGTTAGTATTTACCCAGCCCGTGCTGTGGCTGGGCTCCGCAGGCTCCACAGCCATCTAATTGCCTGTCACATGAAAAGCTTTGTCTTTTGTCACCGTGGATCAACTGGAGATCAATACTGCCAACAGAGAGAGTGAGGCGTGTGTGTATATGTGTGTATGTGTGAGGGGGAGACAAATGAGTTTGAATACCTGCGAGAAAAGGGAAGCTTTGAAGGATGCAGCAGCATTACTGTCATCTTGTCGCCTGGTGTGCACAGGAGAGAAAGCTTTTGGGCGCACACGAGCGCGCGGAATATTCTGAACACACACAATCTGGCGAGCGTATGCAATCTGGCATATGCACACCGTGACACACTGCCTCGCAGCACTGCCAAGTGCAGGGTTAAAAAGTGGGTGGACTCTAGCTGGAAAACCTCATTAAGTTTTAATTCCTTTCTGTATCCTATTTCTATAATGGGGAATTGATTTTTACTTAGTGCACTGGACCAGAAATAATTCTATTTCAAATCGTTTTATTCTCCTCTGTTTGTCTTTGTGTGTGTACGGCTCCGTGTGTGTCTTTAAATGTATGTGTGTGTTCGTTTTTCCCACATTCAGCGGAGACGCTGATGTTTTTCCTTAATCCGTTTGGAGCGAGGAAAAGAGTGTGTCATTCTTTTTGAACACACACTGTTTAGCTGCTTTAATGGATGCACACTTGCTAAGCTTCCAGGGAGTGCATACCTTTAATACCTTCAGTATTGTAACATATCAGGTGGTTCTTTGAAGAATGACAGCGTAATAATCATTATTGAGTAATACCAGTGTGTCATTTGCTCCACGTGATAATATCAGGGTAATGTCCCCCTTAAGTCAACATGCAATTCATAATTACTTCAATGTAACTTCTCAAGATGAAAGTCCTTGACTAGTGTTGTCAGAGAACATGGGGTAAAGAGGCCTGGCTGAGCCACAAACGGCATATTGATTGGCTCTGACGTTAAAATCACACGCAACCCTGAAAGAATACCTCTGCTTTGTTTTGTAGAAGGAGAATGAGAAATGCCCATTGTTCTGATGGACTATTATTCAGAAATCCCAATATTCCGATAAATGTCCCATTGGACCAAAAGCTCATTTGTCCGACAGCCCGTTTTCCTAAAAAAAACGCCCAAAGGCCCATTGCTCTGAAAATACACACTCTTTGGGCAACAAACAGAAGCACATTTAGGGATGAGGAGTGAGATTAGTACAGTTCAGGGTAAAAGCATCAGAGTAACGCTTGGGACAGACTGCCCACGTGAGCAGTGTGTGATGGTTGTCTCACTGAACTACTGCGTATCTCACGCGTGTGGCATCCAAACTGGCAGCATTTCTGCTGCTGCTGCTGCCAGCCCTCTCTTTCTACGTAGAGTTTGCCTTTCATAATAGCCATTTAATTTCATTATAAATGTCATTTATATTTGGTGATTTGTAAATAATAGTAATAATTCACAATTAAACCCCGTTCTTTATTCATTCATGGAGCCCTACAAGTCACTGCATTTCCTACAACACTGTCCTGTGAATATTTCAGAATAAAGGCTTTGTGTCAACAAATTCAGGAATTCTTTCCACAGAAAAAAAATGCCAGAGGGCTTTTACTTTGAAACGTAAGTGTTGATTTAAAAATAAGTCTTTACTTTTTATACAGACATACACATTGAAAGTGTAGTAATGTTGCTGGTATGATGTCAATATACAGTCAAAAGATCACTTTCACTGTCTGTTGTTGCTGTGAACCGCGCGTGGCTCGCAGTAAAAATAGGCGAGACCTCGAATCTCACTGCTCACGTGGGCAGTGTGGCTGCTCTAACCTGTTAACATGGGCGCCGAAATAAAAAAACGACAGGTAACGCAGTCGCCATGCGCTGCTGACGTTCCCTTTGTGGCCTGGGCTTAAGCCAACCAGAGGCTAAGGTAGCCGGGTCATGCCTTTGCCATGGTAGGTAAAAAATAAATTTGCTACTGGGAAGGTCCGATGATGTCATTCTGCATAATCTGCATAATTAGCCATGTGCTTCTGCTCATTCTGCTATGGGCATGTCTTTTCGGGATGACGGGCTCATGGACAAATGGGCTTTTTTGGACTATTATGGTTTTGGAGTAATGGGCTGTCGGAACAATGGCATGGCACCAGTAGGCGTTAGATTAGCTGCAACCAGAGCAGGTAAAAGCACAATCTGGGTTTCTATAGGAGGATGTTCTCTGCTGTAACATCGTATCTATCCTCTTGTGAGCACTGAGGCCATTAGCATTCAGTTAAGACAGAAATACCCACTACCCACTTGTGCTACGCGGCGGTTAAAACAAACAGACCCTCAAGCTATATAGCAGGCATAAACACCGGCTAGAGCCACTTGGACAGACAACATCATGTCAAACAAGTTGCAGTCTGTCAAAACATTATGAATTAACAAATTAGCTGTGAGTTCTTAGCTTGTTTGTTGTAGCATCATAGGTTAGGTTAGCAATGTAAACTCTCGGAAACAACATTCCATTGTCTATCCATAATTGCTGGAATTAACAGGAAGTTTGGTTAAGGTGCTGCCTTTAAAACTGAGACTTTTTGTGTTTTCAAACAGAGAAGGGATGAATGAGGAGAAAAAAGACAGTGAGGAAGAAACACAGCAGTAGATACATAAATATAGGGAAGTACAGAAGACACAACTGAACCCCAAAGAAAGAAGACTAAGGGTATTTAGCTCATACACTGTATATAAGAAGTGGACGTAGTCACTGTGATGTCACCCGTTGACTGCCGGTTTGTGTGACACGAGAGGGTGGAGCTAAGTGCAACCGAACGCTGAATAAGACGTTTCAGGCGACCAAAAAGTTATAATTAACTTCCATGAACTGAAAACACACTGTGAAAGGGTTCAAGCTGTAAGAGGAAAACACTGACAACACCCAGACAGGAAACACCGTGGTAGTGACCTGTCAATCACAAGGTATCCCCGCCCTAAAGCATCCCCTGCTTTATGGTCTATTTGACTCTAAATGGAACCATAATTTACTAAATGAGCATCATGCTGTATTGAAGAAGACTTGAAACTAGCGATTGAACTCATGTTGACAGTGTTTACTGAGGTAATAAATCAAGTGAGAAATAGACTAATTTTCTTATAGTCTTCTATACAATGACTTTAGTTTTGTATGTATTTGGTCACAAAGTATTGTATAAATGAAAATCAGAAGATTACCAAAGTTATTTCAATTTATTAAACCATCCGATAGTTGTTGGTGGTGCCAGATGAAAAGTCGCAGGGTTACCATAGTTGGTAGAATCCATCCTCTGGGGATAATGAATGTACAAAATGTCATGGCAATCCATCCAACAGTTTTGGAGATATTTCAGTCTGGACTAAAGTAGTGTTAGGTCCAGCGTTGTGAGTGTTTTGGGAGACATGGTATTAAAAATGTTTACGACTTTAGGGTAATAACTTAATTTAACCATTTTCATAGCTTTGGCCATCACTCCTATTAGTAATAAGTTCATTGCTGGGATCCAGGAATGTTGGGGGAAAACAAATCCCCAAGTAAGTCTAAGGAAGGACTAAAATTACTACCCAAAACTGTCCGTTGTAAAGATCCTTTCATCCATTTTCCATAATGTGTTTAAGAAGATTTTGGGGGGGATACTTTACTGCATGCTCAGCGTTCTGTAAGTGACATGGTATCGATGATGGTTACCGTATGTGTGTGTTAAAGTGGCACTGCTTACGGGCATGATAAAGAGGATCACTGACACAATCAATCTTGATAGAGTTAAGGAGGCTTCCAGCTCCTCATCAGACATTTACTCTCTGTGGGTGTGAAGCTGCAGCTCTGGCCCAGCAGCCCGCACTGGCTTCGGTTACTAAGACGACTAATAGGCCGCTATACCCCGACACATCGTATTATGATCGATTGGGATTCATACTGTGCTGTTATATCAAATTCACGGTGATGATGATCCTCTCCTCCTAGTGAAGAATTGCTGCGCTGCCTTATCTCCCCTTTGACATTAAAAACAGTCCCGGTTATTATTATATATCCAGATCTCATTTTATTCTCGCTGCTACTGATTCGGCTTTTTCAACTCAACCCCCCTCACAACCTATTTGTCTTCTTTCTCTCTCGCCCCAATCTACCTGCCTCCCTCCCTCCATCTCCCACGAAACCAGACGCTCTTATTAAGGCTGAACTCCTCCAAGGCCCCCTCTATCTTCCTCCCTCTATCTTCACCTTGCCCTCATCTGCTCCCCACAGCTTCTTCACGGCTGCCCAATTTCACCAACCCGAGTTTGTGAGTTCCACCTTTGGTGCGGAGAGTCCTCCTCTGGGGATCCCAAAGCAATAATACAGCATCAGAGGCAAAGGCAATAATCAAATCTAATGCACTCACTGATCTGACTTCTTGAACCCCGCTTATTCCTTAATTTATTAGACATGGGAGAGAGGAGGGACGGAGGAATTCAATGTGCGTCTGGCTCCCGAGAGGCTTTCGGGAGATATATTGTTTATTGCTTTGGGTTTTTACCTGGCATAAGGCCCTCAATCTGTATCAAAAAAAAAAGTAGCACTTTGAGGATCTTCCGGAGAGTACATATTGTTTCTGATTTAGCTTTAGTTTCCACTGCGTGGGTATTTCGTTTCACATCTTTCCAGGATGTCTAAAAAAAATCGTCATTAAAGTGTTAGAAATGACTGAAAGCCTCGACCAAAAGGACACAACCTGACTGTTGGCAGTGACAGATGGAAGTAGATAGAGAATGGACACTGAAACATCCTTGCTATGTTTATTTGACAGGACTGGAAGGAAATTCTGGACTCTCAGCTTAATTGAAAAAGTACGGTAGAGGTAAAGAAGTAGATCAATTTAAGGTTATGATGAATACAATTTCATTATGTTTTTTTTGTACTTATCTTGATATATCGTGTGATCTGACCATTACAAAGGCATCCATTTCCTTCTCAGAGCCTTAACCAATCCATCATCATTGAGTTTTCCTTCTACAACGGCCAACATTCACTGTTGATTGAATTTGCTAAATGTGTCAAGTCTAAATGTGTCTGCACTGTTTACCACAGTTGTTTATCATTACAGCAGTTTATCTTTAATGACTATGAATTGTGTTGATTTACTCACATGCTCTGCACACACATTGTTTATCAAATTCAATAAAGCAGGGATTTAATGCGAAAATGCCTGAATTGCTTCGACTTTGCCATTTGTATTTATTTTTTTAATTTTTTTTGCTTTTACACTAAGAAATGAAACATGGATGTTGTTTGCATTACATAATTATTTAATGGTGAAACGACTGTATAACTGCATTTTTTTTACAATTAAAAAAAAAGTGATTCATTGCATTAACATAATAGTAAAAGGTGTTGGGTTTACAAATTGTGTTGAATTGAATCTATGTAATTGAGCTATTTAAAACACACTGCAGGCGTTGAACTGAATAAAGATCATCCCACGGCGTTTTCCCTACTTTCCTTGCACATGTGCAGCATGAGGATGTGCCATTTACAGTAGCTCAGTAGAAATACACTAGCATTATTTTGCACTAATTGTGCACAAATTAATAATACACTTGATATATTTTCACTAATAACAACAATATGATAATATTAATTTTAATGCAATGAGTCAGAGTCAAATAATAACATATATATTCACACTTTATGCCAAAATCTAATGTTGTTTGAACACCTTTTAAACACATTATTTTATACAAAAGCTGGTGTAAATGCAGAATTTCTGACATCCCCCTATCAATTGACATAACCTAAATAATATGGGACCTGCAACACTAACCAACAGTGATGAAATAATCTCATGTAAACCTGAAATAGGACTCATTTGAAGTATAAAGACAGCATCTTGTTGAAGTACTGTAAATGTGCCAAACATAGAATGGCTGTTTCCGTGTCTGTTTAAGATAGCATATTATTCTCGCAGTCTAAATCGGTCCTGATCTGACTCATGATGTTTGTCCAAACTGTGGCTTGTGGAGAAGCGCTGCAGGAGGAGTAATAATGCAGCCTAATGTAATAAGTCTCCGTTGAAATGGGAGAAATATTGGCTGGTGTCCAGAGAGGCACCATCAGTTGTTGAAACACAGATGGGATTAATGATACATCAATACCCTCTCTCCATTCATACGCGTCTGGTCTCACTCATCTCTCAATCTGTACAGATTTGTTTAGCAGTAGATCATGGCTGCTACACAGTGTCTGACTAAACACCATCCATCAATGTGAAGACAGGCTGAGAGGAAAGTTTCTCAGGAAGTGACATGATATATTTGCCTCTATATAATAGTAATATGAATACCAGTTTATCTGTAATTGCATTAATACATGCAATATCTATAGAAATAGCCAGAAATGGTTGAATTGATCAAATGGTATCAAACAGATCACTCATCAAAAAATGAAGCAAAGTAAACTGTGATTGTGGAATTCTGTAATAAACTTAGAGAGCGTATGTTTAAACTTTGTTGGAAGGAAAATTGTGCCGTAGCCCTGTGCACAAAAGATGGACCCGAAGGATCCAATTGAATATCATCAACACAATTTGTGCACATGGTGTTCTTCTTAAGTCGGGTTCACACCTAAAGCTCCTGTTCCTGAACCGAGCCAATGCGAGGACGATACGTTGTTTTCCAATTTTTCAATTCAATCCAAATTTTCAATTTTGCGTTCACAAAGGCAAAACTCAAACGGTCCAGAAATTGTAAACAAAACTCACGTGGTGGAAATGTCATTTGATTATTGGTCAGACTGTTGGCGGGTAAAAAGACAACAGAGACAACAAACTGCTCCTAATTTCTAGCTGGATATCCTAAATTATGGAGCACCATCGGGTTCTGTTCATGTTGATGTTGATGTGGAATGTATATCAGCAGACTTTAGTGGGCCGCGCATGTGAACGTCTCGTCTCGCGAGTTTTAAATAATTTATTAATGCAGGCATTTCGAGGAAGACGCTCTGGCTCTGATGAGATCCTACCACGAATTGTTTGCATTTGCTATACAAAGGGGACCAGTGATGTAATAATTGGTAATAATAATAATCATTAAATCAGCTTATATTTACATATATATATATATATATATCTCCTAGAATGAATGAATACGTGGCCCTACATACATGCATATATAAAAAGTTAATATAGTATATATAAGTGCTGCCCTTTCATCAAGAATAAATATTACATATTATTATTAGTATTATATTGTACATATTTGTCATATTATATTTTGTAACACTATCTTGTTCATATTTTTATTGCATTTTTTCTATATTTATATTCTTGACTTTTACAGTACTTTGCCTTTGTTTGTATTTCCTCTTTATGTTGACATGCACCAAACACCAAAGCAAAAACATGTTCTGATTCTGACACATATGAAATATTATAACTAACAAAAATAATACATTTATTTCAGCCTATATGTTAAGGAGGCATCTCACTTCATCATGAGTCCAGGTTTGTCCACTGCAACTTGACGCGCTAATAGCCACCGGTCACCAAAACAGGAAAAGGACAATGCTCTTTTAACCATTGAAATGACTGATAAAATGGTACGCTTCCTGTGATTGGTTCGAATGGTGTTCACACCAGAAATGAACCGCTCCAGGGTTCACTTGACAGCGTTCCGAGACCACCCCTTTGAGGCGGACCAGAGAGCGGAGAGTCCAGAGAGTCCAAGTCCGGCGTTCACACCAACCAAACATCCTCACCGAGGGGGTAAACGCTCCAGGGTTCACTTAGGGTGATTCGTTTGGTTCATTTGGTCCGTAAAAAATGATACATTGTTGTATTTTAGTTTTTTAACATGAACCTCTGAACGCATCACATGTGAAAAATAGAATACAGGATTTTTGTATTTCTCCGATTGATACCCTGGTAGCAGAGAAAGCCTTGAAGGAATTTAAAACATAACGTATGGAGAAATTGAAATAGTTTGATTGAAAATTGATTGTTGGATGATTGGATAAAGTGAGATAAAGGGAAACCATTTCATATACCTTTTATTGGAGGCTAGTCAAAGATATATTAAGGGTTTGTGAACATGGCTAACTCTGCTGCAAAGCCAGAAATCACAAAACCAAAGAACACAGATTTTAAAAGCTAAAAGAGAAAGGGAACACATTTACAACTACAAGGGCACTCGGAGAGCCTCGACCTCAGCCAAGCACTCCAAAATTTAATGGGTTATTCTTTGGCCCATGCTAAACCCTTCCACCAAGTTTCATGAAAATTGGACAAGTGATTTTTCTGTAATCATGCTGACAAACAGCCAGACAAACAAACAAGCAAATAAACCAAAAACATAACCTCCATGGCGGAGGTAAAGAATGAGAAACTGAGCTTTCTGCACTCAGAGTGGCATTGTAGAACCCCCCAAAATCCGAGGACTGAGAATACAGCTGCCCTCAGGCACACTGCTAGAACATTTGTAAAGCAAAGTTTAACTTGATTTACTCAGTGTAGCCGCTGCATAATCAGTCACAAGTGTATTTGGCTTATAAATGTGCATGTTTCTATTTACTTAATAACTGTGTGTGCTGTCGTAATTCAAAAGCTTTGCCTAATACTGTGTGCTTGTTGAAATGAGGCCCATCAAGTCACTGATTCCATTTCCACAGCCAAATGCAGAAATGGCTTTGGCCGTGGCTCATGCCTCTCAGCGTCTCTGCCTTAATCACAGCACTCAGCTCCCAAACACACCCAAAAAGCCTGTCGGTACGGGGCCCTGTGGGGGAGACAGTAGTGGGATTAAATGGATGACACAGGTGACTCCTCACACTTTTTAGTTCAACAAATCACTCTGTTGCTCTTCATCTGCACAAGAAAAAAGAAAAAGTGTTAAGCAATTCCAGTCCTGTGGGCCATGGCAAAGAAGACACTGGCCAAGTTTGATAAATCACATTTCAAGCCTATGAGTGTGTGTGTATGAGTGTGTGTGTGTGTGTGTGTGTGTGTGTGTGTGTGTGTGTGTGTGTGTGTGTGTGTGTGTATGTGTGTGTGTGGGAAGGGGGGGTTCATTCACAGGCTATCACTCTTACTTTAATGTGTAGGGATTTAAACCATATAATCACTAACTGCACCTTCACCTAAATATGTATTCTACTATGTGTCTCCTACACATGCAGAGTCCCAAACACATCAAACTTTATACAGACATGCTCACACATCCCCTGAACCTCAGCAAATAGCAATTTGTCAAAGTGTCCATGTGGCAAACTCACACCGCAGTCCACATATTATTGTAGGACTAAAGCCCCGGGACACACAGGGAATGGCGGCAGCGTGTGGCGGCTGCGGAACCTGTTGTTTTTTTATTTCGGCGTCCCTGTTAACACGTTAGAGCAGCCACACTGCCCGCGTGAGCAGCAAGATTCGAGGTCTCGCCTGTTTTTACAGCGACCAGCGCGCGGTTCACAGCAACAACAGACAGTGAAAATTATCTTTTGACATCCTACCAGCAACATTACTACAGTTTTGATGTCTAGACATCTGTAGAATATATCACGGACATGAAAAAAGTAAAGATTTATTTTTAAATCAACACTTCCTGCTTTCATTTAAAAAAAAAAAAAAAAAAATATGTGGACACAATTCCTTCATTTGTTAACACTAGGCTTTGATTCTGAAATATTTGCAGGACAGTGTTGTAGAACATGCAGTGACTTGCAATGCTCCATGAATGAATAAAGTACCTTCAAATTGCTAAAACATGCGCTAACTGCTACCAGTCACACCGGAGGAGCAGACGGGCCGCGGATCCAATGTTTCTTACTGCTGTTACACATTTAAAACGCTAGCTGTCAGTGCTACATATTGCTCCTTTAATGTTATTAGCTACACATGTTTTTGTACCAGTCAAAATGTCTGCTGTGAAAAAGGCCTACTCACTCAACCACTGCCATGAAAAATCAGATGATTGAACTTTAGACACTAATTCCACATGTCTAAAATACTGTCTATTAAAAAAATATCTACAATAGCTGTAATTTTCTTTTTTCGACACACAAAAATAATGTCAAGAAATGAAATTGTGGTCCAACTTTAACAAATACAGCAATCAACAATCAGAGCCAGTTTAACAATACAACCATAAACACAGGATATGAGACTAACAGACTTTCCCCTTCCACAGGCAGACTCAGCGTGGAGACAAACAGTAAGGCCGGGCAAACAAAGTGGCAGACAGACATAGAGGCCAACAGAGAGAGCTCATGTAGAGACAGCAGGGAGACTCGCTGATCAATTATTCAGTTCAGCACTAGGGTTTCCTGGAACGGGCAATGTGCGGTGCGGGCGGTCAGGGGTGTCTGTTTGGTGGAGGAAGACACAACATTGAACCCAGTATAACACCACCCACCACCACCACTGTCAACTACTATTAATAATAACTGAAACAGGCTGTTCTCTTTCACTGTTCGTACTTATACTAAAAAAAAATGCACTTTAATTCATATATATCCTAAATAATTGTGAGCCAGGATGTGCAGGGCTGTCTCTAAGGAAGTTAGGTGACGTAGTATAAAGAGCAGGGTGGATGAATGGGTCCAACAAACACAGGACTTTCACACAAAAGAGACCGCTGTTTGTGTCCCGTGTGAAACCAAAAGTCAATGTTGACTTATTTTACCTTAGTTTTGTTACGTATCTTACTTACTTGACTTTGTACGTTACGTAATATACTTATTTTAACCGAAACCACGATCATTTCCTAAACCTAACCAAGCAGTTTTGTTGCATAAATAGGTTTTGGTTATCATAAGAACCGTTGTATGAGGATACGCTGACTGAAACCACCCAAAGTACCAAACACACACTTTGTTTCTTCCTCTCTGTATACTGTATGTGTGCGTTGATTACATTATGACTTCTGAGATCAGGGAGTCCTCACTGAACAACATTACTAATCCCCCTTACTTTGATCAAACACTTAATGAAGCAAACTGTTTATTTATTTATTTTTTCTTCCTATTCCATTTGTTTCTCCTCCGGTCATTAATTTGACTAGATACATTTTCCAATAAAATTATACATTTTGGCACTATTAAAATGCCTGTGGATGATGTTAAATGATTTGACACCATTGATTTTGTTTTCCCTCTGAAATACAAGCCGAATAAATATCTGAACACTCATTCATGCAATGCAATTTTTTTTTATTTATTTATTTTTTATGGATATCATGCAGAGCTGAAGTCTAAAGAAAAAGGCTCAGGAATGGGTTATTTGGTCTCTGTTCAGTGACTTTTCATGGCCAGGCTGTCTCAAAGCCTCCCATCTTAGTCTAGATTTGGAACAGCTGGAGTGGAAGTGTGTGTGTGCCAACTCATGTAAGCTAAAAGGTCCAGGATGTAGCCAGGAAACAGACCCATGCAATACTTATAATCGATTACATTTCAAAATTAGACCTAAAACTAGAGAAGCTCAGACTTGGGAGGGATGTCTTCACTTTTCCTGTTCGAGTGCGGATGTGAGCTGCTGCATTTGAATAAGCTGCAGTCTGCTATTGATTTGTGAGCGAGGCCAGAGAAAGTGCATTGCAGTAATCCAGTCTGCATGAGACGGCAGCATGCATAAGCTTCTCAGCGTTCGACAGGGCAGGGTGCGGCCTGACCTTTGCAGTGTCTTCTGAGCTGATAAAAGGCAGTTTTAGTCAAGAGGGTGAAGTGTGCTGAGAAGGTCAGGTCAGACCTACTGATTATAACCAAGACAATGATTTTAGCAATTACATAATATATTTTGGGCCAGATTTACAAAGGAAATGGCGTTGCGCAAATGTACGCTGCAGTTTTCATTGAGTTTGTGGCCAATCGGTGTGTATTCAGCGTTGCATCTAGCACATTGGAGAAGTATGCCTTCAGGGATTTCTGCCAGAAAATCTAATCAAATCTCCTTAGGTTTAGGCAACAAACCTACTTGGTTAGGTTTAGGGAAAGATTGTGGTTTGGTTTAAAATAAACCCTTTGTGGCCGAAAGTCCTGAAAGCAAACTTCTCCCATGTGCACTGATCTACAGCAGGTCAGCTCCTGGGCTGAACCTGGTACTGCCTTCTGGGTGCAAACTGCGAGTGAAGGAGAATTAATAATGTAGTGATCTTGATTACAAAATTTACTTTGGCCACAGTTCAACTTCACCTGTTACTACTCAAAGATAGTTACAGAGGGATAGAGAGAGAGAGAGAGAGAGAGAGAGAGAGAGAGAGAGAGAGAGAGAAGTCTGTGGTGATTTTACAGATCATTGATGCTTTAGTTCAAATCAAAGTTTTATGAACAAAAACCAAAGCACAATTTATTTATACCTTCCTTGTGGCTGTCTTTAATCCCATATGTGCTGTGTTTACACCTGGTCTGCAGAGGCAGATAATTACCCCCACAAAACTGACCATTGCAACTTTAGTAAATCAAGAATATGTAACACATCCATAGAGCTTTAAGAAAGGCGCTGAATAAAAGTATTGCTTTTCCTAAAAAAAATAAATCCTTTTTAAAAATGTTGACGGGTCCAAAATTAGTGTTTTGGTTATATCTGAGGAAGATATCTGATGTTTGGCTCCCACGTCTAAAAAGGCTTGTGAGCCAACAGTATAACAACATTGGTATCACGTGGCATCTCTGTGTCGTCAGCGATCAAGTTGCCAGTTAGTGTGAAAGAAAAAAAGAAAAAGAAAACAGATAAAAGGCTGAGTTTGACACTGGTGTCTCCATCAGGCTGCAGAATAAGTGAATATTTATCTTGGCAACAAGTGACAATTGACATTACCACATAATCATCCGAACAACAAATACCCATATAATTACAAATTAGGCATATTTAAACAAGAATATCAAGAAGAACAAGAACAAGAAGAATCCTGAAGATGTATATAGTTCTCATATTCTGCTCTTTGCTCGTTGAAACAGTGGGTGAGTGTATGCATGTTTGTGTGTGTGTGTGTGTGTGTGTGTGTGTGTGTGTGTGTGTGTGTTTGTGCAGTGTGCACGTGTGTGTGCAGGTGTGTGTTTGTGTGTTTGGGTGACATCACAGCAGTGGTGACATCACAGCAGTGGTGACATCATCACTGCATCGTGACATCACCAGATGGAACACTGTGATGGATTAATGGAGTGGTGACATCAGTTGTGACATCATAAAGGAGCGTTGACATCATAAAGGAGTGACATTCAGGAGAGAGTCCCAGAATCACACAACTGTAGTTGAATCTGAAGACTCGATCAGACGAAACACATCGACTGAGAGAAGCAGTTGTCTCAAGAGAAAGAGGTATGAATTTTATGAATTTTATGAATTTTATGAATGCATTGCTTTAGATTAAACCTCCCAACAGTATATGAAGCAGTTAAAATTAGCCTCAACATTTAAATGCAGCTTACATGTTAATTAATAATAATTAGGGCTGCAACTAACGATTATTTTCACTCATCAGACTATCTACTGAGAGAAGCAGTGAATTTCTCTCCAAAAACCACGAAGCATCGACAAGAA
>CAKALU010035452.1:0-15662 GCA_916700995.1 Hozukius guyotensis
TGCCCTTTTGGAACTAATGGAATTAGTCTATTGAGCACAATGTAGCTTGTTATTAGCTCACCTTCCTCAGGTCCAAATTTCTAAAGATTTTGGGCACCCTGGACTTCTAACCCTCAAAAGGCACAACTAGAAGACTGTCCAAGACTGTCCGGTGTGCACATGTCTCCAATCCAACAGTCATTTTGCGCGTGCAATTATTTTGTGCACAAAGTAAGAATATTTCTATGCACACATTAGTGAATGAGGCCCATAGAGTTTTGGTAAGAGACAGTGAATGTAAAGGGCAGGGCACCTTGAGGTGCCATCTTGACATCGTTTCCTGACTGTAGAACACGTTGAATGAAGCTGCTCTGATTATTGAATACTGCCAACTTCAAAAGTATGACAAAGCAATCAATAAAATGGTAATGGTTTTAAAGGTTCTGGAAGTAGTAAACTGAAATTATCTACAGACCGCCCTGCGCTTGCGTCTCCATAAAGGGTAGGCGCCTAGTTTACACTCACAGATTGAGGGGTTTCCTAATAGTAGGTGTTCTTCTGAGCGAGACCGTACAGACACTTCTTGCTTTACTGTTGATAATAATCAGGCAGCACTGCACCAAGTTATGATCTAAATATCACATGTGTAGGAGCTGCTTAAACATAATAAATGCTAATATAATGAACTTCTGAATGCAAACTGGACAGATCATGTGGTTTATATGTGCAGCCTTAGTGTGGGTTTATATCCAGAACGGAGATAGATTTAAATTAGACTTAAATCAATCACAAAAAAACACTAACTAATGAGGGAAAAACCCCCCTGAAAAAAAAGCCCATCTTGTTGGTAGTAGAATGAGACCTGTTCTGCCTTGGTTGGTTCTGTGCCTGGCTGCATAACAAGCATTACATCTCTCAGCTAATCATGACCTACTTAGAGCCAGCAGCCGGTGAGCTGAAGCTGCTCCTCCCACTCACTCAGAGACACAAACAAGAGGCACCAACACACACAGTTACAACACACGCGCACGGATGCACGCACACACACACACTGACATGTAGCAGTATGTCGTCACGGTACGTCAAATATGAATTACAGAGAAACAACACTGATGCAAACAAACAGCTACATCAGCCTGTCTCAGTATATTCATCAGGTATCTACTGTGCAGTTATGATGATAACGGAAAGGTCTGTGCTCTGACTGTTACATTTACAATGACAGCTGCAGTAAATGCCGGATATAGAATATGTCTATCAACCATATTGTCTCCTGTATTGTGGACATCATATTGCTACTAACTTATTTAAATGAAAATAAGTTAGTAGCTGACTGCACACGTCAAATCTACAGAGATGGTCACATCGTAGTAACACAAATAAAACAAGGCAAAGTCTGTTGTGTTAGTCTCTAATGCAGTAACACAATAATAAGAATGGAAAGGACCTGTGCTTCAACACTCACCACAACCAGCAACTCCATCAGTCTGCAGCTCGAACACAGTTACTTTCAGAGCTCTGAATCAACAGCTAAACAAGCTGCGTGTGCAGCTGTGTGTGTGTGTGTACTCACTGAGGTCTCTGCACTTGATGGTGCTGTAGTTGAAGGAGATACAGAGGTAGTCACATGCCTCCCTCAGCTCGGGAATGGAAACGCCGTCGGGGCAGCGGATTATCCCCGACTTGTAGTAATCCTGCCATTTTCAGCAGCAGCACACGCGCACGCACACACACACACATGAATAAATGGGCAGAATGGCGGGCATTCACACGCACGCACAAGCATGGGAGAAAAAACAAGACGCCATTATTGATGCTGCTTCGCTCGACGGGGCGGCAGAGAGAGAGAGTGAGAGAGAGAGAGATAGAGAGGGAGAGAGAGATGGATGAGGAAGAGGAGGGGGGGAGGGATGGAGAGCGAGCTGTGATGAAAGTAAAAACCAGCGACGTCACAGGCGAGAGAGAGAGAGAGAGAGAGAGAGAGAGAGAGAGACTAAGGAGGAGGAGGGGAGGGGTGGAGAGCAATGAGGTGATGAAAGCAAAAGCCAACAACGTCACTTTCCCTCCCTCCTCCCCCTTTCCTTCTGTTGCTTTGTTTCAGACAGTAAAGTTTATCTGTCTATCTATCCATCCATCCCTCCTCTCTCTGTCTGTCTGTGTGCAGCCGGTGTCACATGAGACCGTCCCGGTGGCTGTTTCCCAGGAGAGTTTCTACTCCCACACTGAAGGCTGAATGGAAACAAAGGAGCAGAGACTGGGCAACCACTCACTTCCTGTTCTGTACCTCGCTCACCTTCTTTGTCTCCATAATCCATTATGCCCATAACCATAATCAAGTCATTATTAACCCCTTCAGTAATGCACTCACAGAGAGCCGAGGCAAACGGGAGAGCGGATGCCGCATATCAACAAACAGCTCACCAGGAATGCTTTCAGGAATATTTTCCAAATGATGACCAGAACATATTTATTTAGTCAGTAACTTAGTCTAAAGTGGCTCCAGAAGCAACCTGAGCATACAGTAGATGTTGCATACTGGGCGAAGTAAGATGGCAGTGTGAACTCACTCCTCTCATGACCCCATGCGCTGGACTCTTTGTTGTTTTCTTATGAACAACACAACAATTTCAAGTCTCTGTGCACTGGGTGCTTTCAATCAGAGGTATTTGACTGAATAGTCCATCTCTAAGTAAGTCATGCTGTGATGACAGAGGGATTGGAATAGAAATACAGTAGTATAAAAATAGAAGCACCTGGGTTGCGTTCGAAAAGTCAACAAATTGCGTCCTAACGTCTTTTCCTAACCACTTCTCCTTGACTTCAATGGAAAACGTCATGAGGTCAAGGAAAGATGAGAAGGAGGATTCAGAAGGAGTTAGGAAAAGACAACCGTGGTGTTATTATGATGCGACGGCGGCGGATGTTAGTGACGCAGGTCTGCAGTGGTGAAACTACAATGTTCTGAAGATGGACTACAAAAGGCGCTGCTCCCCCCATGCGTTGTTAAATAGGTCTTTCAATGACAGACTGCTTCACCCGTGGTGTGTTAAAGAGAGATACTACAGGTCCTCCTGCTGCTGGAACACTTTACATCAACATATAATAAAGAATCATCTGACCTAACGTGGACACCCGGTGAAAAATATCACTTCATTACCAATAAACAACGAATATATGATAAATATTGAGTTAATTGTTGGAGTTATGGAGAAGGGGTAGGATCATATACTTCTTCCAACTTCTTTTCGGACATGTAATATTTATTTATGTTGATTATTTATTAATTGATTATTTACTGTTAATTTTATTTGTTATTCTTGTTTTGTGTTTTACTGAGGTATTTGTTAAATGTTCCAAATAAATAATTAATTCAAAATAAAGTGAAACTTAATGGTGGTCACTGTTCACTCATATTAAACATGAATCCCAATTAGTGTATGAAAATAATATGCAAGATAAGCATATCGTTTGTTATTATGAACGGCCGAATGGTGCGTCGCTTTAAATGCTGCGGCCGCAAGGAATTGTGGGAAGTTATTCTCTCTTTTCCTTTGGTAAAGGATGCTCCAGTGTATCCTCTGTTAAAGGAGATAATAAAGGAAGCATTGAAGCTCCTTTCCTCAGCATTTAGAGAATTCAAACAGCTCTTATCACGGCTGCTACTGAGATACTTACGGGTCATTTCACTCCGTTAGGAACCTTCCTCAGCAAAAAGGACTATTCAAACACAACCCTGTACTCTGTAACACAATACTGTAAAATACTAAAATGTAATATGTTCTGTTTTAAACAAATAAACCTTATTTGAGGTTCAAAGTTTATTCTTGACCTCAGAGTTTATTCTTGACCTCAGAGACAACAGTTGAGAAATCTATCTCGCCACAAGGTCCGTTTCCATTTGTTCTGAGCACTAAACAAACATGAGATGAGTGAAAGCTCCAGAGCAGCTACTAAAAGGACTTTGTGGTGAGATTGTTTTCTCAAATACTTATATGGTGTTTGTATGTAGACTCAGTTATGTTTTAAGATTAATGCTGGGGCATTTTGGCCTGTATTTGATACCATAAGCCCTTTTCAGACATAGAATATGCAACACTACTGGGTTCATCTAGCTGTTAAAGCGAAGGTTGGTAATTTTCAAAAACAGATTGTGTTATACTTGTCGAAATTTTCATTACATCCCGACATCAATCAATAAATCAAATGCTCTGACAAAAAAAAAAAAAATGCAATTCTTGCAGAAATCTCCAAATGTCAAAAGTTTTTGGTACCAAATCACAGCATGGCTTTTTCTATGGTGTTCCTCAAGGTCTCGGTGTCTTAATGTGGTATTTTGGAGGGATTATTGATAATTTTTTATCAATTGTCGAGTGGTGAAATGGTTAAATTTACCACCAAATCTGTGTAGCACATGGTATCAACCCAAAACTTGCTGCAACAACTTATGAGACATGAGTGACTCCATTTTTCTTGTGGGATACTTTGCTGCCATTATCCAGGCTGCAGACAATCCAAAGGTACTGTTGGTGATTAACACACGTGGAAAAGCACTTCTATATCTTTCTTTACATCGCTGAACTGAATTGAAATCATTCCGATTGAAGATTTCGGGTCAACTGTTTACATGGAGTGTGATCTAAAACGGCCCGGTCTTTACATGGCGCTGATCTTTTTAATGGGAACAGCTGTGTGACGTGCACATAACGGTGGTTATCAACTCGGTAAATCAACCCCAGGGTTTCTCAATCTGGCTCTGAGCATGTTCACATTAAAAGGGGCGGTGTTTGCAGCATGTGACCAATCACAAACATGGACAAGTCTGCTGTCAGCAGAGCGGCACATTTTACAAACAAAGAGCAAACTATAATATTAGATATATACGAAGAAGGAAAACACGTAATCCAGACTAAAAGTAACACAGTTGAAGCTGCCAAACGCAGGAAGGACAGCTGGCAAACATCACAGACTGTGTGAATGGTAAATGGACTTGCATTGATATATAGCTTTTCTAGTCTTCCGACCACTCAATGTGTAAATTAACAGACTGATATTATCACTGATCCATCTAGAGCACCATAGATCTGACTAGAGTTGCATTTGTGTATTCCGTTAAATGAATGTGTTGTTTAGATGTATTCTTATAGAATAGAAGAGATCTATTCATCCCCCCTTGGGGGAAATTATGGCGTGTATAACAATTTTAGTCTTATTCTTTCAGCTGCACCCCCGGTGATGTGAAACAGGCTTAGGAGCAAATAGAAAAAATAAATATAAGGACATAATTCAAAGCGGCTTATAATCACCCACAGCATCCATAAAAGTACTGGTAGCAAAGTAACACAACTTACAGTCTGTAAGCGCACAACTCTGACGTGAAACATACGGGTCAAGAAGCTGATTCAGATACGTGAATATGTGATATGAATAAATAGGCCTATATATATATATATATATATATATATATATATGGTTTTAAATATTGTTGTCTATTAAAGCCTTTTTTAATGAATGTGGTTCTAATATGAGATGCATTTAGTTAAAAGGTGTGTGTTTGCATTAAGACAGCCGGTCGGGCCGTCATCATTTGTGCGTACGCAACTACACATGGCCCGGATTTGTGCGTAAAACATTCGTACACACGGTTTAAGCACACATTTGTGCGTACACATCGTTTGTGAACGAGGCCATTGTGCTTATATAATTGTAATTTATGGTGCGGTTAGATAGCTGCCAGACTGCCCCATTAATACAGATACATGCCTCCCTTTGTGTGCGGCAAGCCGGAGAGCAAACCAATTTTTGACGGCAGTGAAAACGTTGTTTTTGAAAGGCTAAACGCCAACAAATATGGACTGAAGCAGAATATTTCGTTAGATTAAAACATGTTGTGAATTTTGGAAATGATTACATCTATCTTTTTTCGATAAACGTTGACTTTTGGACTGAAACAATTACAGAGACGGACTGAGCGTTGTGCGTTGCTCTCTCTGTGCATGTGTGTGACTATTTCAACTATTTAGTACAGCCCTAATATATAATATAATATTATAACTACACAGATAAGTCAGTCCCTCTGACGAGAATAGATATCTGTAGGCCTATACAGGCATATTCTCCTATCATATATTCACTTATCTGTGTCACCTTCTTGAGCCGGATGTTGCCAGTGCGACATGTCAGAGTAGCGTGCTTACAGTCCCTCAGACTGTGTGCATTATCGTGCATTACTTTGCTGCGGGTACTGTTATGTAGGCCTATGCTGTGGGTGAGTATAAGATATTAAAATAGCCTACTTACCGCTTTGAATTAGCCTATGTTTTTATTAGGGATGCACCGATGCCACTTTTTTTCAGACCAAGTACAAGTACAAGTACTAACATTTGGGTACTCGCCGATACCGAGTACCGATACCGAGTACCGATACCAAGTACCGTTACGAGCACTTCTCTGTGCCAAAAGACCCTCGTTAACAGCCAGCTGGAGGGTGTGAGCGACACACGGCAGGCTGGGGAGTCCCGCATACGAGGCGGTGCGCTGCGACCGGCTCTAGGTCGGCTCGGAAAGGTTCGTGGCGAAGGTGCTTCCCAGGGCCGTGGCCAAAGTGTCACCGGGGCGCACTGTCCTTAGTGCGCCCCAACCGCGTTGTGCCCTCAGGGCGGGGCTCGGCCCACGTAAAAGGCTCCGGGGGTCTGCGGTGATGTCTGCAACCCACCTGACCCGTCTTGAAACACGGACCAAGGAGTCTAACGCACGCACGAGTCAGAGAGTGCAAGCAAAACCCCGTGGCGCAATGAAAGTGAGGGCCGGCGCGCGCCGGCTGAGGTGGGATCCTGGCCCCTTGGGGACGGGCGCACCACTGGGGAGGTGGAGCGTGAGCATGTGCGATAGGACCCGAAAGATGGTGACAAGAGGTTAACGCCACACTGCCATAAAGTGGTATCGGAGCCGTTTTGCAAGTACGAGTACGAGTACATGAGCACAGTACCGGACCCGATACCCGATACTGGTATCGGTATCGGTACATCCCTAGTTCTTATATTTCATTTTTATTTCACAGCGCCGGGGTTGCTGAGGCTCCAGATGAAGTCATCGTCAGAACTCCCATTCCTTGTATTATGCATGTTGCAATTGTTTTGTACAGAGTAGCTGTCCAGACTACCTACCGCCTTGTCTCCAATCAATTTAGCATTCGCAAAAGCTCAGCGAAAAAAGAGAGAAACTCAGTCACCGCGCCTAAACATCAAGACGGAGGGCATGCACCGAAAGAACACATGCTGATTGAGGTGTCTATATGGAGCATTTTATTCTGTTTGGGCTTTTAAACTGAGTATAATCGGAACATTAGGCTCCATGTAAACGTGGCTACAGAGATGTTTCTTGTATGTCATACAAATGGAAGAATGGAGGGAGATGGGTGGAAGAACACTGAGAGATGCAGTCTATGTTTCAGGAGGGTTCTGTACTCACTAGGAACAAAAGAGAGAGAGGAGGGAGGAGAGAGAGAAAATGACAAACAGTGACAGTGTATCGAGCTGTCGGCCACAGATGAACTAAACTCAGCGTTCTCACCAGAATGGCTCTGAAGACAGTGGAGCTGATACCATCGGCCACCTCGAACTCCCCTTTTTCATTGGGTCGTGTAAAGTTGTTGTCCCGTCCAGAACCGAACATCCTGAAAGCAAACAACAAATGAGAAATAAACTTGTGATCACAGGTAATGGAACAAGTTGAGTACCAGAACAAATTCAAAGGACGGCAGAGCAGACCAGTGACCACCTAGATGCTGAACGGCACATTAAAGATGTTGGAGACATTGAAGTTGTGGGTTCAATACTTCCTACTAGGGATGTCACGATACCAGAAATCTAGTAGTCGATACCAATACCAGTGAATTTCTACGATTCTCAATACCAAATTCGATACCACGGTAAAAAATAAAAATAAATAAAAGTAAATCCCATGTAATGTGTACATGTGTCTATATATATCCTCAGATTGCAAGCAGTAGTTTAAATTCACTGACATGGTGACATTTCACTGGGTAAAGGCTACCAGAGGTGGGGCCAAGTCATTGTTTTGCAAGTCACAAGTTAAGTCTCAAGTCTGTGCACTCAAGTCTCAACTCAGGTCTCGAGTCCTAAACAGGCCATATGAGCTCTTCATCAAATGTAACGTCATTTTAACAGCAGAGTAACTGGATCCAACTGGTGCTCAGTAACAGAACGGTAGTTCTTCATGGTTTTCTCCTGAAACTTGATTGGATGCTGTTGGATTGGTTCAAACTAAGTGGATCTGGGGAGTTAAGTGTAAGATAATCAAATGCAAGTCCCGATAACATTCACCGGAAATAAATAGTCAAGAGTTCAATAAAAAAAAAAAAAACACCACTTTTCAGAGATTTAGCAATAAACAACAAAAGATAGAAATTTAGTTTGTTCAGTTCAGTTTTTTCCTTCACGAGTGAATCCTCTTCTCGAACATAAAGGATCTCTGCATCTCGCTGCTGCATGGCGCTGGTGTGTGCGTGAGCAGAGGATAGAAGCGGCCGCATTTGGCGCTCTGCGGGTGTTAATTTCGGACCCTGCAAGCATCGTACGGTACCTTCGATACTGTAGAAAACGAGTACCGTCGCGTTTTTAGAATTTTGGCATCGACTTGGTACCGAAGTATCGGTTCTCGTGACATCCCCTATTTCCTACTAATCTAAATGGATAAAAATCAAAACTGATTTATGGTTCAGCCATCATAGAAAGGTGCTATGTGAATTTTTAAGCATCAGCAAATTGTTAATAACTAACACCGACACATGTATATACCACATGCAAACACCATCTGTTGTTTTATTGTATGTTGAGACACCTTGGTGTGACAATACCCTTCGCAGGAGCTCTCGACTTGACCATTGTTGAGAGAAGTGGCAGCCTCGGAACTGCATTTTACAGTGGGAGCGACCAGCTCAAATGTAACTAGTCAACTGGAATGCTTTGGGACATGAAAGGAGAATAAGGAATGAAAGAGGAGGAGGGCGCTGTTCTTTCAGCACCACTACAGTTAAAGCTTTTAGTTTCTGGGATTGACGGGAGTGAAAGGTGAACGGAGCAAAATGTAGTTTTATGCATCCCATGATCTTTTCACCTTTAAGTTATTGTATAACATCTTTACCTACATTAAATCTATCTGACAGTCATACCTGCCCAGCATGGTGTTTGGTTGAGCTGTGAAGATGGCAGGATCCACCACAAATCTCGTATTATCCACAATGAGCGTGACTCTTTCTCCCAGCCTCAGTCCACTGCGATGCCCCTCTTTACTGCTGAGGTCATACACGTAGATCATGTCACACGCCCCGGCGCCCAGTGTCTTTGAGAGGTGGTCTGCTCCAGGAGGACCCAGGGGCAGAGGTATGTGTCCCCCGATCAGGGCCCCTCCGATGTAGGAATAGGGAATAGAAACCCTGGGAGGACGTGGACTGGAGGATCTGGAGGACGAGCCTCCGTCGCCACGTTCGCGGTCTGTGGGAGAGGGGGACAACACATGAACACCAGTGAAGCAAGCTTTCAGACAAACGCATACATACCTGTTGATAAGAGATTGGGACAAAACAATGGCTGGCCCTGAAAGCCCTTTTGGGGCTGTGTAATCAGGACCAATAATCCTTTCGTCTTTCTTTCCTCCTTACCATGCTGGCGAGTGGGAGAAGTGACATTCCTGATGCAGGGCGTCAGCTGGCTCTCTCCTCTCTCATGGGAGGAGTCACGTGAGCGGTCGCTGGAACGCCGCTGTTGGTCCCGGTAATGTTCTGCTCCTCCTCTTTCTCTCGCCCCACCGGTGGCACCGCAACTGGCTCCGCCACTGGCACCGCCACTGGTTCCACCACTGGCCCCGCCACTAGCCCCCCGCCACTGGCACCGCCACTGGCACCGCCACTGGCCTCGTCACTGCTCCCGCCACTGGCCCCACCACTGGCCCCGCCACTGGCCCCGGCTCCGTACAGACTCATGGTGGTGACCTGCTGCTGCTGCTGCTGCTGCTGGTGGTCGCAGTCCAATACTGAGAAACCACACTGCCGGTCACTGATGGAGAAATGAGAGCCCACAGAGGAAATCAAAGTTATGAGCATGAACAGATTCTAAACTTAAAGTCAGACTGCACAACTTTTTGCTGAATATTGTGGCAAATACTTGGTTCAAACTGGACTACACCAAAGAGATTTGTTGAAGCAAGATGGCCCAGAGGTACATGACTACCAGTGTCATTCATTTATGACCATTTTGACGCGGTTGTAAAATACTGACTACATTACAATCTCCAAATATCTTTTGTTTCAACTCTATTTTCTTCCTGCAGTTGAATGTTGAAAATGAAGCTTCCTGCCGCGGATGCTAACGTTATGGTGGGCACGGGGGAGAATTCTGAATTCCAAACTGCCATAAAAGTGTGATATGGTCACAATGTCGAGTCCGAGAGGGATGACACTCCTAATCATACAGAAACCAAAGCACTGATGCATGATTTGCATCTCATTGAAGGATTCAATGACCTATTATTGCCATTACACAATAAAGGACTGCACGATGAAATGTAGTTTACAGTCACACACAAACAGAATTGTGCAGAAACCGCTCAGGGTAAAGGGGTTTGCTTTTAGAGTGCTGAGCTGTGGAACGAGAGGAGAGCCTGTAAAAAAGTCTGCAGTCAACTCGAGTGAACCCTTAACAGGAGCAGAGTGCTGCAGAAACAGGGGGCCGACACCAACCCACCAACCTCAGTCTGCAGCTACATACACACACCAGCGCCCCAGCATCCATTAGAGTGTGTGTATCCATGTGAAACAATCTTGAGTAAGCGGAACTCACTTAGGTACAGGACAACAAACTGAAATGGCCTCGACTATTTACTTGCTCCACAGGCTGGTTTTCTTCAGAGATTTTTCTGACTGACAGGTAACAACCACTCCACCTTGCCCTGGAGCAAGTGATGCTTCCTGGAGAGGTTCGCTGTAATTCAGTGTTTTTTCCAGAGACAGACAAGCAGCCCAGAGAGAGAGAGAGAGAGCGCTTACAATATCTGCCCTCCGTTTTAAAAGAAAGGACTGAATGAATGGATCCATTGCACTTCCACAGCGACAGCGTAGCTGGCCTATCTGATCAATAGAGTTGAGCTTGTAAGCCATAAACACATCCAGGTCTCAGTAATGAAGAGAGCCTGGCTCTCCTGAGAGAGGAGAGGAGCTGCTTTGAAATATGATGATGACCATCTACTGTAGGCTATGGAGTCAGAGAGATGGAACATGGGAACAAAAGGGGCGGAGGGACAGAAAGAGAGAGGCTTCTTTTGTTTATTAGTTTACAAAAATGGGGTTAGTGACGTAAAAAGAGCAGACTTCTACTCCCCCCCGACCTCGCTCATTGAGGCAGATCTAGCATGGAGGTTTTATATTTAATTTACACCAAATAAATCAATAGCATATCCGTTCTCGTAAACCCGAGGGTGAGCTGTTCATTATTGCTTTAGTCTTTTGTTCCAATGCACCATGCCCCCGTGAATAGGCTGGTTATGAGAGGAGCCTCCCTGGATACTGGCTGACATGTTAACGTGCTGGACCAGCTGGCTGATCGAGAGGCTAACTGAATCGCACATGATCAGCAGTAAAAAACGCTCTGTGCTGGCTGTGCCATTGTTTCCCTATGGGGAGACGGTGGTGCCCAACTAGGTGAAAGCGCTACCCTTGACGTGGCGCACTGCTCGAAACTTTGATCTTGGTTGCCGCTGACCTTAAAACCATTTTTTTGCATCATTGGGCAAAAATTCTATAAAAACTTTTCAGCATATTGTAATTCAAGTGTTCTGAGAGAAAACTAGACTTCTGCTCCTCCTCATGGCTCTGTTTTCAGGCTTTAGAACATCTAGCGTTCCAATTGGCTGTGCTCCGGCTGTTGGGCGGTGCTTGGTATTTCCTCAACTGATCTCAACCTGGCTGCCGGGTCACAAACTTTCTCATTTTACAGCTAAATCGTACACTACAAGATGATTCTGAAAACATCTGAGGAGAGAAATAGGCATTAACGTAACAGAATATTGATTCATATTTGATCAGCGCTGCCTAGTTTGACCGTTTGGTCGGAGTTCGTGAGTGATTGACAGCCGGCTCTCATAGACGGCAGTTGGATGGCAGACCTTTCCTCCGGTCTGTGAAATCTTGCAGATGCCGTTAGGAGCACTGGAGGACACCGGAGGACACAGAGGAACATGATTTTTTTCAGATTACCTGTCTCATGCACTTCTGTCACGATATGGTGACCGTTTAAAAAAAAAACCCACTGCAGCTTTAACCAATGAGATAGCTGTATGTGATGTAGCCACTTTTTGATGACGTATACCTGCGCCGCACTTTGCCTCTGCGCCCTACTATTTGCAAAGAGCAAATTCGTTACCATCTGAACGCATCTTAACTCTAAATCTTGCGCACAACACATTAAAACAAACCCTATATGGACACAAAGGATGTAAAAACGCATTTACAGAGGATTTAATGTTGTCAAAAATATAAATGTTAAAGAAAATCAATGCATATGGTGCTGGTTAACTTTTGAATTTTTAACTCTACTCAAAAAGGGTAACATTTTAGAAATCAAGGAGTAAACCAGGTAAACCCTGCTGTGTTTATAACATGTCAGCTTCACAGCATAGCGGCAGACTGGCAATGTCCTTGAAGACAAGGGGTCACCATAGCAGCTGAGGAAAGGAAGAAATAAGCACACAAAGACGCAAGTGTGCGCGGACACACACACACACACACACACACACACACACACACACACACACACACACACACACACACACACACAGTGTGTGCTCAGGTGAGCTATCTGACACACAGAGGACATCTTCCCTCAGCCTATAGAACACATTCTACCCATCACTGATAATGTGGAAAAAAACAGCATTTTTCAAGGTTTTCACAGAAAGGTACAGAACAGTCACCAGGCCTTATTATTCATTATACCATGGTTATATTACATTATACTGAAGAGAATACTGCCTTTTCAAACTGCCACAATTAAGTGATCTATCTGAGATATGACTGGTTGTAATATGGGTGCATTTATACTCGTGCCTGACTTTAGAGCATAAATGCATGTTTCATCTCCAATGGGATTTTAATGCTTGGGCAGAAATGGGATAATAAAAAACAAAAGCGGGTCTTCCAGCCAAACAGGCAGGCAGCCAGAGCAGCAGGCTGGAGGGAACAAAGGAACTGAGGAGGCAATATTTCACTCAGGGCATGCAGCTCCTCTCATCTTTCACATGGCAATGCAAATCTACAGCGGCCAAGATTTCACACAGCCAGAGAGAACTAGAGAGGGGGCTAATATTTCACTTGTCCAATTTCCTGTTACTGGCCAACCACCCCCCCCCCCCCCTTGATAACACAATTTCCTTTTTCTTTTTGCTGACTGGGTCAATGGCCTATACGGTGCTTACAAAAAGCTCTGGGTGCACGTTCGAGATGTTAAACACAAGTCAAGTTCACCAAACACATCTACGACACAATAAGTCAAGATACAGATGCAAGGCAGTCTATTAAAAGCATGAGGTGAGAGCCCCAAGGGGTGAGGGTCCCATCTATTATTTAGGGGCTGCTGACACCGACACACTGACGGCCAAGGGCAGAGGAGCTGCTCGGTGCAGCAGTCTGGCTGGAAATCCATTAAAAGGATGCTGAAAATTGGATAGTAACAGGGAAGTACCCCCTCATAACAACAAGAGCATCCTTACTTTTTATACATTTAGGGACTATTGTGGGAATTTCTCTTATCATGGAATATAGATATGATAAGATCACTATTTAGCCTGCTCTCTAATGAGAAGCCTACCAGAGTCAGACGAGTCCCATCCAGGATAATACAGGCACTGATTCTCTTTCTAGGTCACTATTAGAATTACAGTAAATCACACCGAGAGCTGCTAGCTGTGAACATGTAACACGGTGACGGTGCTGTGTGAGAGCGGACATGCACCTACCGGTCGGTCTCTGTGTCTTTGGGCAATGTGAAGACAAAGCAGCAGGGGATGAGCTGCGGGATGACAGCGGCACAAAAGCCTCGCGCTCCTCCGAACAAAGCGGGCTTTCCGGCAGCTTCAGCATCCTCGATCATTACTTTCACACTTCATCAGCATCGTTTCACACACACTCGACCCGGATCTCACAAGCCGGTAAAACAAAAAAACAATCCACCGCTTCGACCCCGAAGCTTTATATGTGTCTTAAACGGCGAGAGGAGACGAGCACCGGCGATTCATCCCGAGTCACCGGAGGGACCGTAAACTGTGAATGGCCGCGTGCTCGACTGGATCAGAGCGATGCTGCCTTCACGTGCTCCTTGTAAAACTCCCACTCTGGTACAGTAAATGCGTCGTAATGGACGTTGGTCGTTAATAACTACAGAACAGGTCTCCTTATAGCATCATCAGCAGCAGCAGGATGTCTTTAGCGCCGTTTATCACCAAGACCCACAATTACATTTGAAGAAAAACATTGATATGGAAATGGTGCATTAAGTCAGAATCAAAATTATCTAGCCCACTTGAACGCCCCCTCAAATTCCTATTTCAGCTGTTTGTATTCTCAACAAAGTGAGGAAAAAAAACATGTTTTAGGAAAGGAAATGTCAAGAAAATCCACGTATTAGTCAGACTAACCCGTTATATTTATTAGACCATTCACCTGACCTGGACTCAGTCACCACACAGACACCATCACCAAGACAGCGCCTCCTGTTCCTCTGCTAGGCTGAGGAGGTTCAACATGGACTACAGGATACTCTGCAACTTCTACCGGTGCACCATGGAGAGTATCCTGACCAGCTGCATCACCGCCTGGTAAGGCAGTGGCTCCAATCTCAACCGCAAGGCTCTACAGAGGGTGGTGAAAAGTGACCATCAGCACATCACCAGGATGGAGCTGGTCCATCCATGGAGGACCTCTACATCTCTACACCCCATGCTCTACACCTCTCTCTCTCTGTCTCTCTCTCTCTCTCTTCTTTACATTCAGTTAAAGGTCCCATATCGTGCTCATTTTCAGGTTCATACTTGTATTTTGTGTTTCTACTAGAACATGTTTACATGCTGTAATGTTAAAAAAAACACTTTATTTTCCTCGTGCTGTCTGCTGATTATACTTGTATTTACCCTCTGTCTGAAACACTCGTTTCCGTTTTAGTGTACTTCAACGGAATTGCAACGGAATTGCGTTGCTAGGCAACAGTTTGGGTCCATGTTTACTTCCTGTCAGCTGATGTTATTTACATACACTGCAACAGGAAATAAAATGGGACACATTTAGAATGTTTATGTTTAAAACCGTGTAATGGTCTAAATATTGTATATTTGTGACATCACAAATGGACAGAAATCCTAGCGGCTTGTTTCAAACGCACAATTTCTGAATACGGGTTGTGTGTATTTTTCCGTATATTGAGCGTTTTGATAGTTTAACAGTATTTATATAGCACTTAAACCTGTTTTATAATATAAAAGACATGAAAATGTCACTTTTTACAATATGGGAACTGTAATTAATTTAGCAATTACTGTATATCTGTCTTCCATGAAAAAATAAATAAATATATATTATTATTTTTTCGTGGAAGACAGGTATACAGTAATTGCAAAATTAA
>CAKALU010035453.1:0-26789 GCA_916700995.1 Hozukius guyotensis
TGACAGAGTTAGCATGCAGCTTTAGCCGTGATGTCTAGCTCTGCTTTTCCTGTCAATGTGTGAAACCCAAAGTGTTTCCATCCTTTACTGGATGTGTAGTGGTTACCTCGCTGGATTTAACATGTGAGGGTGCAGGTCGTATCCACGCTGACCCTCCAACGTTTTATACTTTCTGAGGTTTGTTTTGGTTGACGGATACGGAATGGATATGACGTCACGTTACTCAGACTACAACAATAAAAGCGGTAACTTCCTTCTACCTTAGACTCAGATGAAGCAAATATATCGATCCTGGCATTAAAAAATCACGATGCATATGGGAATCGATTTTTTCCCCACCACTTGTGTTTTTATGTAAATGTGTTTTAATGTACTCTTTTTAATAGCAGACTTTGCAAACCAAAGACAAATTTCTGCCTTTTGCATGCAAAAAGTAGACAATAATAAAGTCTTTTCTATTCTATTTTAGTGGCAGAAATGCCAGAAGAGCTGAGGAGAGAAGAAGCCATTTTGTTTCTCTTCTGGCTGCGGTTTCTCCGACACACTGGCCAGCTTTATTTGTTGGGAGGAAACTAAATCAGAATGTAAACGGTTTAAAAGTAGGAGCACGCAGGCAGCAAACCGTGGGCACAGTCAGCTCTCAAAGCCAGGAAATGCCAAGGCCGCGCACTTTCTATGCCTTCTGTAACGTGTGTGTGTGTGTGTGTGTGTGCATCACAGTGCGTCCATATAGGTGTAAATGCTTCAGTGTGCACACGCCTGCTTTCAACCCCTCCCATTGCATCCGTGTTCATACACACACACACATATATATAACCATGTCCCTGAAACTGACCATCCACACACACACACACACCACTGTTTATACTCAGTTTCCTGTGTGTGTGTGTGTGTGTGTGTGTGTGTGTGTTGCATTCCTGTGTAGCCAGTAGAGAGAGAGCTGGCTGCCAGAGCCGCCCAGTAATGTCACAGCATGTCCTTCTCTCGCCTAGTCTCAGTCTTTCTACCTCGTCTTTACTCAGCTGATTCTCACGCTTTTTAAATAAATTCTAATTTGCTTTAATGTCATGACGATAATTAAATACAGTATTACCGAAGTAATACTATAGTAAGCACTTTTTGGCATTTCTGCCTTTACTAGATAGAACAGTATCAAGCTAAAAGGAAATGATGAGCTAAACGTCCTGAGTCAGACTCTAATGAGGCACGTTACGATTACATACTTACACCCCTATTCACACCAAGATAAGCACGTATATGCAGGGAAAACGGGCTAAAAATAGGCGATAGACTCCTTTCCCACTGCCAGTAAACGAGGCTGCTTTTCTGCTTTTTTTCTGGTTGTCGTGTTCGACGTCGTGGACGCGCTGACCGGCATCGGAAGCAGGGTTAGTAGTAAACAGTGAAAATGTTACGGTGGTTACTTCTTTTTTTTTATATATCTGTTACTGTATTCAGTCTCTCTTTCTAACTGTCAAACCAGAGTTGGTGATTGTTGGAACTGTGGAAAGACGGGCCACCGCATCCTAGTACCACGGCTCCGGCACTGGTCCCTCCAGCCCAGACAGCTGAGTTAGCAAAGCTGGAGTTCCTCAACTGTTCTGTTCTGCCGCTACTAGTCCTCTAGTTAATCAATCGCAGAAGCCGACGTTCTCTCAGACGGATAAAAAAAATAAAAATGCTAAAATGGGTTGCCAAATACACTGAAGCTTTGTTTATACTCATGCGAGACACCGTGACCTCCAAAGAGGGCGCGGGCACTACAAGCATGCACAGATGCGTTTATGCTCAGCGCATTGTTCGTTGCAATATGCTCCGAAACGACAGGAGGCGTACAAACAAAAAAATATTCTGTAGGTAAGCAAGATGTCAAAGAGTGTTACCGGAAAGGAAAGTAGGTTGCCTGGCAACAGTAGTAAACACCAATATAACACCAATGTACGTACCGCCAAATATATTATATAATATAATAATATTTTAACGATTGACAGCCCTAATTTTGATTGTTAATTGTGAGTCCCTGCTCTGCTGTCATGATCTCTTTTCCCCCCTCATTTTATTTTTTGTATTACAGAATAGGAAACCAGTATTTGTGATAAAGTATAAAATATTTGGTTTAAACATTAAACAGTTTTAGTTCTATTAAACCGAGAGAAATTGTTGTTTATTGTTCGTCGCTTCCTTACTTGGATTGTGTGTGTGTGTGTGTGTGTGTGTGTGTGTGTGTGTGTGTGTGTGCGTGCGTGCGTGCGTGTTGGGCGGAGGCGGGCCTGGTGACCCCGGCTGTCATGGCGACAGATGTTCCTCGCTCACATTCCTCGGCCCAGGAAGCAGGAATTCAAGCTATTTGCATTCTGGATTCTCCCATCTCTCTCTCCCTCTCTCTCTCCCTCCCTCTCTCTCTCTCTCTGTTGAAAATATCCAGGCCACATTTGTACCCTTGTCATAATGGTTGTGGGCCGCAAGCCGCCGAGTTATCCCAAACGCATAATCACCAGCCTACAAACTCTACACACAAACACACTCCGCTTTCTGATATTTCGTTGTCTCTCTGACCCAATTCTGAAACTCCAGCACGAGAAAATCAAATCCATATGGAGGACGTTCGGGAGCAGATGGATGGACATGCCGAGAGGGGACGGCGTCCATGCATCATTTCCACACAGAGCGCCATAAAACCTGTCTTCCTCCCCTCCTCTTCCTCATCCATGGCAGCAAAAAGAATCTCCAAGTGTGCAGCCATGCTTAAGCGAGGTTACGCCTAAAAATTTATTACAGTGTGAGCCGAGGAAAGCCACGTACCCCGACATACAAACTAATGCATACACTGCTTCCAAGTCACGTCCTGTTGGCCTGCTCGTTACATAAACGCCGCAGTGTTTGCTTGCTCACACGGCGAAGGCTTTAATATGCTTAGCGTGCACCGGATTCCTGCTCGTACAGTAGAAGGCCTGTGAGGACGGCCGGGAAGTTCAGGGAAGGAAAGCGGCTGAACGCACCCCTCCTTCCCTTCGTTTCCTTTCTTTTCCCGTCATCTCGATGCGTGGCATGCCGCCCCCCCCCCACACCCACGCACCCCCTCCAAAACATTTCCTCCCTTTAAAAAAAAGAAAAAAAGAAAAGTGATTATGTAACGAGCCACATTGCTCTGTAATTTGCAGCTGGAGAAGACGGGAAAGACAAAGAGGAGAAGGAGGAGGAGGAGGAGGAGGAGGAGGAGGAGGAAGACGAGGTTAGCTGATAAGAGTTGAGCAGAACAAATAGGGTTGCTTATAGAAGAGGCGAAGGAGAAATTATGTGAGGGGTGTTCAAGGACACAGTAGCTGATCTAAGGCGGCCATGATGGCTCTGGAATATGACTGAATAAGAAAAATACAGCTTGGTGGCCTAAAAATGGAGGCAGGCTGTCTGTCAGAGGAGCTGAAAGATGTCCAGGTCAACACACAAATATTTACAAGAGAAAAACTCAGATACACTCGGAGATTAAAGTGGCAAATTTACAAGAAAAAAAATTAAACAAATTAATGAGAAAATAACTTGAATATTTTCTGAGATTAAAGTTGTAAATTTACGAGAAAAAACTTAGATATTCTTGGAGATTTAAGTGGTAAATTCACAAGAAAAAAACAATTACACATTTATGAGTAAAAAAAATTGGATATTTTCGGAGATTAAAGTGGCAAATTTACGAGAAAAAAATTACAAATTTACAGGAAAAAGAACTTGGATATTCTCTGGGATTAATGTCATAAATTTGCAAGAAAGAAAATCACAAATTTACAAAAAAAAAACTTGGATATTCTCGGAGATTAAAGTGGCAAATTTACGAGAAAAAAAATACATTTTACGAGAAAAAAAGTGGATATTTTCGGAGATTAAAGTCGTAAATATATCAGAAAAAAATTCAGATATTATCTGAGATTAAAGTCGTAAATATAGCAGAAAAAAATTCAGATATTATCTGAGATTAAAGTCGTAAATATAGCAGAAAAAAATCCAGATATTATCTGAGATTAAAGTCGTAAATATACCAGAAAAAAAAAAAATTTACAAGAAAAAAACTTGGTTAAACAGTGGGTTTATTTTTGTTAAGTAAGACTGAACTACGACGCTCTGGAATATGCTTGAAAAAGAAACAAAATACAGCGCGGTGGTCTAAAAATGGAGGCTGTATGTCAGAGGAGCTGAAAGCCGTCCCAGAGCAACGTTACTAACGTGTTATTAATGACACACAAATATTAGTACTTTCAAAGTTTGCCGTCTTGGTTCGGACCACGGAGCCTCTGTGTTGTTTTATAAATGTAGACGCCACTTAACCCGTTCAGCACAACGTGATTAGTTGATGCCTTTATTTATGGTGCGAAAGCTCAGAAAAATCAACCTTGTTCTGAAAAGTATGTCGCTTCATCTCAAGGGGTTTATCTTGATATAATAAATTTAATATATTGGTACAATTAATCAAAATGTGTAAGAAAGAAACAAACGAATATGGACGGAGACACAGAGTCTGACGGAGCAGAGACAGAGGAGGAGGAGGAGGAGAGGCGACATGTTGGGTGGCGACTGGACTGCAGCAGGAGGAGGAACTGTTCCACCCTGCTTCCATTGAATGTTCACTTCCTGTTTGTATTGACTCTGCCAGCGCCGCTCTGGTCCATTCACAAATGGTGGAAGCAATGGAGGTCAACTGGCCGGCATCGAAGCCGAGGAAATGGCTGCCGTCGGAGCCTACAAGGTATTCACAGTCTCTTCTGTTATCTCCGACAGATGTTTGAAATGCACCGGAGGAGCAGCGGCGTCTAAAATAACGTTTCAATGCTCTCCAGCCAACCCAAGACAATTTATTCACTATATTTCTGCATTTTCAGATCAAAAACAGATACTGAATGAAGAGGGAAAGAACAGCAGGTTCAGATTGGATTGTTTGCAATGTTCAATACTGATGGTTGTGAGACACCAAACATACAAGCCATGCCAACAACAGCCCTTTGAAAGCTTGTTTCCTAATAAAACATGCAACTCTGTAAACTTTAATGTCTTCAGGGTCAATAAAAGATAAGTTCATTTGAAAGACAGGAGAAAATATTACAATTTTAAGACAAAAATACCATCAAATATCAACATCCTACATCAAAGTATTAAGGCCATTGTAGGTTTAAAAAAATAATAATTAGTTACCGGGGGACGGGGGTAATATTCAGACAAAAAAACGCAAAATTTCCAAGATTAAAGTCATAAATTCACGAGAAAAAACCTTAGATATTCTCTGAGAGTAAAGTGGTAAATTTACAAGAAAAAAACTCTGATATTCTCTAGGATTAAAGTGACACATTTACGAGAAAAAGTTCACAACTTTAAGAGAAAAAAAATAGGTATTTGATGAGAATAAAGTGGCAAATTTACAAGAAAAAACTCGGATATTCTTTGAGATTAAAGTCGTAAATTTACGAGAAAAACACTCAGTGATGTTTTTCCCCTTTTTGCTTTACATACAAAACAATGCCGAAATTTCAGCATGTTTCTTTTCTCTCGTCTTTATTTGAATATTTGGTATTCAGGTAATCCAAAAGTAACAGAAAGTAATCCAGTTACATTACTTTAATATCGTGATACTTGGATTAGGTTACTGACTACATATTTAACCGGTAATTAGTGTTTGTATTGGACTACATCTTTAAAGTACCCCTCCCAACCCCGGTAGCAACAGACCCACATTAACGCGACCCTCATTGTGTTGTTGTTGCTATTGTTGGATTGAAAGTGCGTTTAGTTTCAGCTCCAACGTCAAGGTCCAACATGATGAATTCTCTAATCCTGAACAGGTGCAATGAATTGTAATAGTCCACTTACATACTCTGTGTTTAACAGCATCAAATCTGATTTTTTGGACATGCATCAAAGACATTTCACAAATTAAAGAACTTTCAAAAGTGAAACTATAAATATTCAAAATTTTTGTCGATATAATGTTGTGGTTTGATGTTGACATCAACTCTGCTTCACCTCCAGAGAAGGGACCCCTGATTAACAGCATCCACATGACGCCTCCACTCAGTGATGTCTGATGAGTGTTAACGGAGGCCCTCGCTACTTCCCGTGGAAACTCTCTCCCTTCTCGCTCCTCGCCTTTCTCCAGAGACGTTTGATGGCGCTCTCGCATTCCTCCAGCGGGACAGAAGGAGTGAACGCCAAACAGTTTCCCAGTTGGGAAATCCACCTGATATTTCAACATTTCAACGCTCAGGCCGGCGTTACGTAACCGCAGCGCTGCACTATTGGCAAGGGAGACTTGTATTGTATTGCATATAAGAGCGTACGGCGCTCTGGACTCATTTCATTAAAAGATTAAGATCATTAATGGCTACATTTATTTTTAATATTATTTTTGCTGCATTTAATGACATATTTATTTTTATTTTTTTTATTTTGGCAGGTTCCGTCCTCCATAGAAGATCATAATACAACTACAGATATTAAAGGGATCGTTAGTTTGGTATAAACAGTTTAAGAAAATTGCAGCATTCGAAGCACATCCTCGTGCCCAGAACAGAACCATATCATTCCTACAAGAGACTGTAAAGACACAAACCCATGGAGGACGGAACCTCGCCAAAATAAATGATTAAATAAATAAATAAATAAATAAATAAATGTTATTAAATGTTGCAAAAATAATATTAAAAATGAATTGATAAAATGTGACATAAATTGATATTTGTTTTTATTTATCTTTATATTAATTCCCTTATTTATTCACTTTTCTGTTCTACTCTTTTATTTTTCTAGGTATTTATTTTAAATCTATTTATTTTTGCATTTATTTTTTATTTATTTATAAATGCATGTATCTATTTTTGTATTTATGCTTTTATTTATTTATGCATAATTTTCCCTTTGCATTTCACCCCTTATTTATTTCCCCAAACTTATTTATTTATGTATTCTTTTCTTTACAAGTTTCTTTTTATATTTGCATTTCTGCCTCATTATGCAAATGAGGGGGCTGTCAATAAAATAAAATAAATTAATAAAAAATAAATACTGAAATAAATAAAAGGGAAAATTAAACAGAAGAGTAAATAAATTAATACAAAGATAAATAAATAAAGAAGCAAATTAAAAGAGAAATATTAATTCATATCACATTTTATCAATTAATTAATGGCTACATTCATTTTTAAGAATATTTTTGCTGCATTTGATGACATTTATTTTTTTATCGAGTCATTTATTTATTTATTCATTTATTTTTTTATTTTGGCAGGTTCCGTCCTCCATACACACACACACGCTCACACACACTCTCTTCCCCTCTCTCTGGCTCACCTGGTCACAGCCGGCGTTGACCAGCTCCTGCAGCATCTGCCGGTTGACCTCTCCGGCGCCCGTTGGGTGTCCCGACCCGGAGGACGGGCCCGACTCGTTGGCGAAGGGCATGAGGGACTTGCGGATTTCCCGCAAGGCATTCTGGTAGTTGTTGAACTTCTGCGGGGGTCGGAGCTGCTGCTGCCGGCTGGCTGTGTCTTTCCCGCTCTTGCAGTCGGCCCCTCTGCCGCCGTCGGTCCGGGAGCCGCCCCCGTGCAGCGCCTGGCTCACCAGCTTGGCCGGCTGCTTCAGACCCTCCTTGATCTCCTGGAGCCTCTGGCGAGTGTTGCCCACGTACGGGGCTGCTGGGAAAGTCTTGGGCCTCATGGCCTCAGTGCCCAGGGCAGGCACCTACTCTACGAGGGAAACACACACAAACTGGCACTCCCGCCGCTACGGCTGACCTAAATACTAAAGAGTCTCCTGGAGCGCAGATCTGGGACTCCTCCTCGGTGTCGCCCTGTTTGTTTGTGTCTCTCGTTGTGTTTCTGCTTCCTGCTGATGCTGGCGGGCTGGATGGAGGTGAGGTGTGTGGAACTACAGGCGGTCCATGCTGTGGCTTTCAAGGCTCAGGTTCCAGCTTGTTCCAGGAGATGCAGCCGGTCACGAGGGCACCGCGGAGCCAAAACATGATGCCGCCAATCTTCGCCTGCGGAGGAAGGGGTGGAGTTAGAGCATGGAGGACTATGGGCATGCATGGCGTTCTTCGGAAAGTTGTGCTTTTAATTAAAAAGGTCAAATATGTAGACGTGAACCAGAAAGGACACTAAAAGTTTAAAAAACAACACACATTCTGCTGTAATAGAAGGTAAAGACCGTTGTATTTTAAAGGGAGGGTCCATCTTCAAATGGAAACGCCCACTCAGCCGTTAGCAAAAAGCAGTGACGTAGGATAGCAAAGTAAGCTAATCAATAAGGTTATGAATAATGTGAACGCTAGCTCTAGCTGAGTCAAACTGAAAGGGTTAGTTTGGATTTTTTTAAGTGGGGTTGTATGTTTACTCATGTGCTGCGAGGTAAAATGCCTGTTTTTGTGAATGGAGTCTGGTGGCTTTGAAGAGAGCGATATAACGGCATCAGTTCCCTGTCAGAAAGAGCAGTCTGACGGCGAGGTAAAGCGGCGTATTTTAAACGTATTTTAGACAACAACAAAAAATAAAAAGTGTACACTATATTGAGAATATTTTCAACGCTTTACCTCGCCATGAAACAGCCCTTTCTCACGGGGAACTGAAGCCGTTATATCCCTCTCTTCAAAGCCACCACTCCATTCACAAAAACATAAATTCTACCTCTCAAAATACAGGAGTTGCTGGTCTACCGCTGCCTCTATCGGTTAGTTTGTTTGTGTTATTGTGTGATTTTCTGATCCGAACTAACGTGGCGTCCACAGCAGTACATTGCTTAACTTCCGTACAGGTGTTATGTCAAAGTCTGCCCCCCCCCGTCGAATAGTGTTTCCTTCCTGTTAAAATGATAGCGCCCCCTTCTGTGGTTAGAGTTATGGATAAGGGTTGGTTCAGGTTTAGGTACAGTACTCCTGTCTGTTTCTCCAAACTTGAAGCGTATGGAAGTTTTTATTGGACTTTAATAGATAGTAATCCACAGATGTGTACCATGATACACAAATATTTCACTATCCACAAACATGTATTTTTGTATTTGCGTTGTGTAAAGTCACAGCCGCAAAAATACAGGGCGATTTGCAAATACGCACAACTTACTCTCTAATCACGTATTATAATTCCACATTAAAATGTTATAGGTTTACATGTAATGTTATATATATATGCATTTGTGCATCTATTTGTACACATGGAATGATATTTGCACATTTATGGATCAATTTTGGTGCTAAAACATAAACACTTTGACCAAAATCTGAATGTTTGGATTTGAATGCATCAGGAACACCACTGGGAAGCTACAGCATGATATAAAAACCTAAAAAAAACAAAAAAATAATGGACCCGCCCTTTAAATATGTTGGCAACTCAAAGCCTAAATTACTACATTAACGCATCATACATGTTGATTATTTAACCATACCCATATAACATGTGTAACAGGGTTTAACTTTTACGTAAACATCACATATAGTTAAGATTTTGAGCAGAAGTTCACTGTCTTTAAACTTCCTGCCAACAAGTATTAAAGGTTTGATTAATTAAAAGAATAAATGTACAAAAAAACAACCCTCCCTACAAGGTTTCATACATTTCTTCTGTGGAAGCGCATCACATGTTATCTGGTATTTAAAACAAGCTCTATTCAGGTCAAAAACTCAAAACATAATGACTTGATTTTCAGTCCTGGTTCCAGAATGTGACAAACATCACATGGTGGGACCAGTTTGAGACTGGTGAAACCTGGAGTTGTGAAGCAGCAGGCCTACTGGTGCATACCTAATGTATAAATCAGGAATGCTAGGGGTCATAAAACACCACCTGCCCCCCCCCCCCATCTGCACCCCATCGATGCATAGCAGCGGTTGCACAAGTCGGCCCGTCACTGCATACTTGTGCTCCGTGGTCATCGGTAAACACCCTTGTGAGAGCGCAGAGGCTCCGACGTGGGGGTCAAAACAAGCCAGCGGCCCTCCCTCTCTGCCTGCGTCAGCCTCGCTGCCTGTGATGCTCCCCAGTGAGCAGACATTTAACAGTCTTATCTGGAGGAACGCACGCCGCATTCTGCCACAGCGGCGTTACTCCTCCGGGGGCCGACGGGATGACGTGGGGAGGCTTAAATGCACATGTTCCTGTTAGGAGCTTCACGTGAGGACCGTTATGTTAAAACATCCTGGCTGACACAGTGAGATGTTGAGGTGTTCAGAAGGTTTCTGCTGAATTAAATAGAGAGAAGTCAGGCTGGGATGATTCACCTATCTCTTGATTCCATACCATCACGGTACTTGGGTGTCGATTCGATATGTATTGAGATTTTTGTTAATTTTTTTAACACTATCCCAGGGGTCAGATCTACCAGCTCCTCTCCAGTGGCTCCCTGTGGATTTTTAAAAATGGAATTGAATAACTGTTTTTTAATAGGGCCACATTGAGGAAAACAAATAAATCAGAGATTTCGACAATAAAGTTATAATATTATGAGAATAAAGTCCTAGGTTTCCGAGTAAAAAAGTTGTAATATTATGAGAATAAAGTCAGAAGTTTCCGAGAAAAAAGTCGTAGTATTATGAGAATAAAGTCATAAAAGTGGCAGTCCGTCAAACCTGCAAAAAAGTGGAGGATGTGACGATGTTAGTCCATATCTGATCTTCTAAAAAGGCCAAAATCATACTAAATATATCTATCTGACCCTTGTCACTATATGTGACTTGCCCTGAAGTAACAGTTCATACAGTATGACAAAATAGAGATTACGTAATGTTTGCATTTCTAATTTCATTATCTTGAACGCAAGTGACCAAACCAAACCTGGGGGAACATCCCAGGTGATTATGTGGGAGGAAAGATTTTCACTTTTCACCATTTATTTATTTCTTTAGTTTTGTGGATCCACTAAAATAAAGTGTCACGTTACTAGCCAAGCAACACCTCTTAACAGAAGACCTGGAAATGACTGAGCGGCTCGTAAGCTTTAAATATGTTCCTCAGCCAGAGGAAGGTTTCCGGATGTCTGGTCTCCAGATACTGATCTGGTTTGTTACCTACATGGAGAAACTACCAGACACAATCACATCCTGGCAGGTTTCAACACTGCTGTGGTTTTAAAATTTTGTCTGCTATTCAAACTATTTTTGTTAAGCAATCAACCTTTAATTGATCTGGCTGTGTTTCTAAAAGTCTGATTGGCAGGTAGATTAGTAAAAGAATGTATTTGGGCCACAATTATGCTGACACATGAAAATAATTGATGGGCGAAAGGCTGAAGGCGTTTCCTCCATCACATCTGTTATTTCACACATCAGGACACCTTTTTATGCTCACACCATGCCCATGTACCACCACGGAATTCTGATAACCAATCAGAAACAAGTATTTTGTGTTGCCATGGTGCAGAGTTCCAAAGTGGGAGGAGTTCTTAGAGGGTTCCGGAACTAAAATTAATTCAATGTTGCTAACAGCAACCTAAATCTACGGGAACATTCAGCAGTTTAAATCAGTTCACTTTCGTTTTTTTTTAGTCTATTTTGGTTGACAACGATAGAACTGTAACAATAAAGTGTTTTAAATTCACTACAGCTCTGATTCACACCTCTGACTGGCTTCTTCTTCAGAGCAAAATGGCGACAGTGCTAGTTGTAGTATTTAGAGCTATCCACCACATGCCACACTGACATAAAAACAAACTAAGTTTAAAAAAAACTTTAAATTGATGGGTTATAACCATAGAAATGGAATAGGTCTGTACTATCGTTCAACATACTTTTGTGTGAATAAACTGTAGAATGGATCTTTTCGGTAGCACTGAGCGGTAATTTACGTCGTCACTTCCTGCAGAGCCTCCTTGCCGGTTGGAGACATGTAACCATGGTAACCCGTGCTAACCTCATTATGACCAAATCGACGGTTTGTGAAAATCAAATTCTGAATTAATTTAAAATATATATTTACGCCGAGCAAAGTGATATTTTAAACTTACAGTTAAATGGAAGCGTTACAGAGCCGTTAATTTGCATACTGTTGGTTTCATACATACTAAAATATCTCAACATACTGTTTTAGCGTACTAAATACCAACCTAGGAGTAGAACTTGACTAGTACAAAAGAAAATGGCGACTGTTAGTTGTTAGTTGGAGACAACAACACACGTCACAGAGCCGAATCGACGTCTGTTAAGGCCAAATCATACTTTCTTTCTTACTAAAAGGACAGCCGGCATGGCGGGACTACACGCACACAAGAGACGCCAACGCTGTTGTTTTACGGAAGTCAGCCCGCTACAACGGTTACAATGGCAACGGTACACATAAAAATGGCCTCCGGTCTGACCATCCTGCTACGTGGATTTGAACACTGAGGACGCCATTCAAAGAAAGACTTTCAAATGTGAGTTTACAGCGAAGGAAAATACCACATCTGAAGGTTTTGGTCGTGTATGTAATGGCAAACAGTGGAATATTCTAGTGTAGATAGATTCTTATTAATCTCAACCATATCGCCCAGCGTTAGATCACGGCGTTCACACCAAAGTAGCCAAACATAAGAAGCCCTTGAACTACTAACACCCCCCGCCGCCTCCTCCCTGGCAGACTCCGTCCCTTTGGGCCATTTCTAAGAAGGACACAGCCCTCACTGTTTGTACAGATAAAACTTTGTATAGACAAAAACATGTTGTTTTTTTTATATTGGTGGGTGGTGTTGGGTTGGTGGGGGGGAGGGCGGGGACCAGGGTGCCAAGCTGCATAAATGTTGCCCCATCTCTGGGATCTCTCGCCTCCATTCCTGTGATGCTTTAGGCGCCATGTCCAACCAATGAGCATTCCATTCCACAAGTAACTACAAGTCAACTCATACCACTGTTGAATCATGGGACAGTCTGGGACAGTCTGGGACAGTCTGTGCTGACCAAAATAAACCAAAAAAAAACACAAGATATAAGGATGATCTATGTCTGCAAAATAGGAGGTCCAACCTTTAACATTCACCAGAGAAAAATATGTGCTGAAAACCACGACTCATATACGTCCATCAACAAACACACAACATACTTCCATACGTAACCCCTAACCTTCAACAATACATACCTTAGACTTATCTCTACTCTGACTCAACGCTAAACTTAACCTCTGACTCTACATTGGACCACACGCAACCTGAAAACAGGCAGAAACATTCAGTTTCGCAAAAATATGCACACTTCACGCTACAAAAACAGAATAAAAATGAATAAAACTGAATACAAATCCATCGTAACTTGTCGTTTAGTCTGATGCCGAGTCTTTAAATCTAGGCTAGATTTTTGTAAAATAATTTTGCGTTCCTTCACCAGATTTCACAATGGTGGCCGCGTCACAAACTTTCTCATTTTTACAGCTAAAGCGTGCACTACAAGATGATTCTGAAAACATCTGAGGAGAGAAATAGGCATTAAAGTAACAGAATATTGATTCATATTTGATCAGCGCTGCCTAGTTTGACTGTTTGGTCGGAGTTTGCAAGTGATTGACAGCCGGCTCTCATAGACGGCAGCTGGACAGCAGACCTCAGATCAGCTCTGACTGCTTGTTTTCCTCCGGTCTGTGAAATCTTGCAGATGCCGTCAGGAGCACCGGAGGACTCAGAGGAACATGATTTTTTTCAGGTTACCTGTTTCATGCACTACTGTCAGGATATAGAGACCGTTTTATAAAAATAACTTTTTTTAATCATATTTGCTCCAATCTCGCCTACTGCTGCTTTAAAAGGTAACAATAACATAAGGTTATAGGTTTATAATAACAATTTATAAATGTTGAATTGATAGTTAATTAAACTTAGTTAAAGGTCCCATATCATGCTCATTTTCAGGTTCTTACTTGTATTTTGTGTTTCTACTAGAAAAAAAACAACAACTTTATTTTCCTCATACTGTCTGTCTGAATATACCTGTATTTACCCTCTGTCTGAAACGCTCTGTTTTAGTGCATTTCAACAGAATTGAGTTGCCAGGCAACAGTTTGGGTCCATGTTTACTTCCTGTCAGCTGATGTTATCTACATACACTGCAACAGGAAATAAACTGGGACACATTTAGAATGTTTACGTTTAAAACCGGGTAATGGTCTAAATATTGTATATTTGTGACATCACAAATGGACAGAAATCCTAACGGCTTGTTTCAAACCCACAATTTCTGAATACGGGCTGTGTGTATTTCTCCGTATATTGAGCGTTTTGACAGTATTTATAAAGCACTTAAACCTGCTTTATAATATAAAAAGACATGAAAATCTCACTTTTTACAATATGGGACCTTTAACAAATATTGCAATTTCCTCGTCATCCTGGCCATATTGTGACATCGACATAATTTTGATTAATTGTGCAGCCCTAGAAGACATATGTTCTGGTATCTTAGTAATGTTTGGTAACGTTCCCAACTGCTGTCAGACTTTATCAGATAATATCTAACCTGTTTAAGAGATTTGATGAAATTAAGGAGGAGAGATAAAGACACAACTTCCTAAACTTCCTATATCCTTTGATGCAATATATATATATATACCTCAAGTGCAACTACCTTTGTTTACATTTTATTTATTACATCTACCCTACCTGTTTTACAAGTGCAACTACCTCTGTTTACATTACATCTACTTTACCTATTTTATTCCTCAAGTGTAATACCTCTGTTTATATTTATTTATTACATCTTCTTTACCTGTTTTATTCCTGTTTTATTTGCTTTATAACTATGTGTGTGTGTTTTATCTGTTATATGTTTTACCTGCCTCGTTTAGTCTTGTTTTAAAGCACTGAGCAGGAGTGGCAACTGTGAATCTCGCTGTATTTAATACGATGACAATAAAGCTTTCTATTCTATTCTATTCTAAACAGTAGAGGGAAACTTACTACAGTTAAAAGGTCTGTATGAGAAACAGAAAGATTAGCCTGTCAGTGAACAACAGAAAACTAAAGTGGTGTGTTTCTCCCCGTGGACAGATGATTTTGATATATTTCATGTGTGAATATGCAACTTCAGCATTCAAAACATCCCCTATAAGATCTACAGGTGACGCCACAGACACTCTACCTGTCTTCTTCTTCTTCTTCTACAGTCTACTACGATGTGAGTTTACATCTAGTGGACACACAGCGGCCGTCTCATCCCAGATTTCAACCAAGCGTCTTTGCTATTTGGCCACCCTGTTTGTTGTTTTCACCACACAGCTTAAATGGCCACAGCCAACATCTGCCAACATCTGTGTGTGTGTGTGTGTAGTCCGGTGGTGATTTCCCACTACAGTCATCCCTGCTGTGGTTCTTCCCCTGACAGATGCCTCCGCACCGCCTGACACAATGAAACCCAGCTGTGGCCTCATACCTGACAACAGCCTCAGTATAATAATAATAATAATAATAATAATAATAATAACAATAATAGTAATAGGCCTAATTGTTTGTTAAAATCTGGGTTTTCCTGCTGTCAGGTGAGAACAAACCAAACACCTGAACTGATAAAAAACTGCAGTACTGCCAATCAGATGTAGTAGAAGTGTGTGAAACAGAAAGTGTGAGTGTAGTTGTAGTAGTAGTAGTAGTAGGAGCACACCTGAATGAAACACATGGTTGCATCAGTGCCAAACTATGCAGGCTTTAGGCTTGGAATAAGAGTAAAATAGAGCACACATCCTGAGCATTTTTAACACTTTTTACCCAACAAACTAAAATTTCACCCATTGTGTTATCTGTGAAATATACTAAATAATCCACTAATTAAGGTGTCTCTTTACAGCCTGTTTTTTTTTAATGTTGTGCATGTAGAAACTCCACTAAAACACTGAAACGAATGCATAATGTTCTGATACACAAATCTACTTTTTACTTAGCTATAGTTTCTCCTCTGTGTTATTTATTAGTATGATTTTGTGTGCCCCCTTTGTAAAGCGTCCTTGGGTTTCTGAAAGGCACTTTATTATTATTATTATTATTATTATTATTATTATTATTTAGATATCTGGATGCTTTTTTTTTTACTATAATTCCCTAACATGGAGTTTGGGCCCCTGAAATGGGGGGTATGCAGCACAAACATGGCAACTTCCAGCATAAACTGCAATAACTTTAAGGAGATAATGTATAAAAACAGACTATTCTGTGTTTAAGTGTGTGAAACAGAAAGTGTGAGTGTAGTAGTAGTAGTTGTAGTAGTAGCACCACACCTGAATGAAACACATGGTTGTATCAGTGCCAAACTATGCAGGTCTTTAGGCTTGGAATAAGAGTAAAATAGAGCATACATCCTGAGCATTTTTAACACTCTTTCCCCTTTTTACCCAACAAACTAAGATACATTTCACCTATTGTGTCTTCTGTGAAATCTACAAAATAATCCACTAATTGAAGGTTAATTTAATAACTGTTTACAGCCTGTTTTTTTAAGTGTTGTGCATGTAAAAAAAACTCCACTAAAACACTGAAATGAATATGTTCTGATATCAAAATCTACATAGATATCTGGATGTTTTTTTTTACTATAACTCAGAGATCCCCTAACCTGGGCCCCTGAAATCGGGGGTATGCAGCACAAACATGGCAACTTCCAGCATAAACTGGAGATAATGTATAAAACAGACTATTCTGTGTATAAGAGTTGTGCTAAAGCTTTAAAACCGTTACAAAATGGTGTCTAACAGTGTTTTCCTGCAGCCTCTGGACATGAAAACGGTCGGAAACTGCTGTTTTTATGATCCTGTGGCCTTCAACAACTATAACCAACAGACTGGAGCTGCAACACCACAACATTCCTACTGTATGCACAAACAACTCAGCTATTACTCTTATAATAAATCTATATAGAAAAAACATGTTCTATTATCACTTTATAACATGAAGGAACTTTTCCCCTCAGCAACAAGTCGAGTAAATCAGTTCCAACCAACCAACAGCACTCCTCCCAGAAGCAGCTCCTCTTACCATGTGATGTGATAGAAGCAGCAGGAATAACCATATATTAAATCCTTTATATAAAGTTCCTATAAAGATCCTCAGAGCTCAGAGGAAGCTGGTAGATGTGATGAAATGAGCCTCCATTTTCTCCCCAGACTGCAGCAGCAGGAGGAGCAGCAGGAGGAGCAGCAGGAGGAGCAGCAGGAGGAGCAACAGAGAGAGGAGAAGAAGTGAAGAAGTGAAGCACAAAGTTGGACTCTGGCTACATTGTTCACATTCCTGCAGGACACGTGACGCACCGACGCACGTCAGCAGAGCGACAAAGATCGTCTAGTGAAGAGAAAAACAGGATCTCTCACTCTTTGTTTTTGTTTTAGTTTGGAGCAGCTAATGATTTGTAGTAGTTTATCCAACTTTTTTTGTACCTAATATTTTATAGAATTTTTTTTAATAAAAAACAACAAATAGAATGGCTCCTATATGGATATGGAACTGTCTGCCAGGCTTTTGATTGAAAATTACATTTATAGACATTATTTATATTATTTTATTTATTTATTTTATTTATTTAAAATTATTTATTTGTTTAAATGATTTATTTATTTATTATATTTAAGTTGTACATTTTAATTCAAATGTATTCTTATGGTATTAATCACTTATTTTATTGTATTTACGCTGAAAGATATTATAGACATATTTATACTATTTTATTCACTTATTTTATTGTATTTAAGTTGTACATTTTAATTCAAATGTATTGTTATTTTAATAATCACTTATTTTATTGTATTTATGCTGTAAAATATTAAATACATTATTTATATTACTTTATTCACTTACTTTATTGTATTTAAGTTGTACATTTTTATTTTATTTTATTGTTATTTTATTAATCACTTATTTTATTGTATTTAAGCTATAAAATGTATTCTATTTTATTGATATTTTATTAATCACTTATTTTATTGTATTTAGGCTGTACATTTTTTATTCTATTTTAATTTGATTTTAGGACTCACTTATTTATTTGTATTTAAGCTGTAAAATGTTATTCTATTTTATTGTTATTTTATTAATCACTTATTTTATTGTATTTAAGATGTACAATTTTATTTCATTCTAATAATCACTTATTTTATTGTATTTAAGCTGTACATTTTTATTCTATTTTATTTTATTTTATTAATCAATTACTTTATTGTATTTAAGCTGTACATTTTTTATTCTATTTTATCATTATGTTATTAATCACTTATTTTATTGTATTTAGGCTGTAAGATTTTATTCTATTTTATCATTATTTTATTAATCACTTAATTTATTAATCACTTATTTTATTGTATTTAAGTTGTAAAATTGTATTCTATTTCATTATTTTATTAATTTAGTTTTAAGTCATTTATAAGTCATATACAAGTCATACAATAATACATTTGAAGTGGGATATATTACCAAAATATGCGTAAAAATTCAGGTGTGTCACAATTTTCTTAAGGGAAAATGTCAACAGTCACAGTGAGCTACTTGCTTGCTAAATAATATTAGCATTAACATTTTACTGGGCTCTGTTATAGTCCACATTAACTAGGAATTTGTCCTAATGGCATACATTAATGTTTGTAGGACAATAAGACAATCTGGTGAAAACTGCTTGCATTGCTGTCAACCACCAGGGGGCGCCAAAGGCTGATATTTTAAAATTCTACACACAGTGACTTTTAAAAAAGCATCAGAGTGAGAGGTCTCACTCTTTTCCTCCTCTCTGACCGCACATATTCTAGGAGGGGCTTCCTGCAATACATTTCTCCCTCTGATAAATAGAATATATATATCAAATATATATATATCAAATACATATATATAAATAAAATATATATATTAAATATATATATATATATATATTAAAAATATATATATATAAATATATATATATATATTTAAAAAAAATATATATATATTTATATATATATTTTATATATATATATATATTTATATACATTACTCAGTCTCTGGCCTTGGGAGGAATCTTTACTAATGAGCCGATAAGAGGCCATGTGAATGCAAAATAAAAGCCCTTTACTCTATTTTAAATTATATAAACACAAAAAGAGGGGACAGAACAAGGTACCTGGAAACTTAAAATACCTGTATATATACATACAAAGACACAATGCATTTCCCAAACTTTAATTTTTCAGTCACAGAGGCAATAATGAAGAACAAGAAATTAAACCTTTAGGGAAGTTACACATGCACCCATAACAATAATGGGAAAACAGCATGGCATTAGAGGTGTAGTGTATAGAAGAAGAAGAAGAACAAGAACAAGAAGAAGGAAGAAAAAGAAGAAGAAGAAGAATGGTACTTTTATTGATCCCCTGAGGGGAAGTTAAATGTGTTCACTCTGTTATGTAAAGGTAATATAAGGTGCGAGATAAAAAGAAAATATTGGGTTTACAAAAATGATGGACATCGCATTTTCACGTTTGCCACCGTAGTTCTCCAACATGCTTGGCGCACGGGAGAAGTTTCAGTTGGTTGCAATCTGCAACCACACCTCTAGATGTCGCCAAATCCTACACCCTGCACCTTTAAGATTACCAAAAATCTAATTACTTGACATCATTTTGAATTTATACTCATTAAATGGTAGACAGGTGAAGAGCATAAAACATAAAAATGAATGGGAACATTTCTTACTGTACACACACACACACACACACATTTTTGTGAATAATGGACCATAGTCACACGGCGACCATTTTGCTCTTGCGTCACGCTCTGGGTGGGAAGGACCAATTCACCGTATCTATTCAGCTGTCTGACTCGTTTCCAGAGATCCTTCCCACCCTGAGCGTGACGTAAGAGCACAACGGCCACCATATGAATATGTTCCATAAGGGATGTTGACCGTTTATGCACATTTAGTAACCAGAAAAGGGTCTAAAGCATATTGCACGATGCAAAAATAAATATTTGTAGAAATCGCAGGCTGATTTGTAACAGCAGTACCAGCTTTACAAACTAAGGCACCAGCAACGCAGGACGAACAAAAGATGCATTTCAATACGCAGGGTCTTGTTTCACGCAAGTAATGAAGGATATAAAAACATTTTTTTTTCAGTTTATGTGACTACATGTAAGCCCGTATCTTAGCGTAATTTGACAAACAATTAAAAACATGAAAAATGCATTTTCTATGGCCGGGTAACTTGTAAAACAGCCTGCAGCCTTGTAGTTAACAGAAACGTCTCTGTGGCGGGTGATCACGGTTAAAATCAATTAGAATAGAACGCACTGAACAAAGCCGATGACAATTAAAGAGTCACTAATTAAATGTACATTCTCAGCTAATGCGTCACTGCTCATTAACAACACTTCAGTGTCTGTGAAAAAGACAACAACAGTCCGTTTACGCACATCTTTCAATCACTTGTAATGATACTTTGATTCCGTATGACTGTTGCAGAAGCCTTTAAAATATATAATCCGGCTCCCCGTTATGTATGGAGGACAGAACCTGCCAAAATAAAAAATAAATAAATGAATAAAGTCATTAAATGCAGTAAAAATAATATTAAAAATAAATGTAGCCATTAATTAATTGATAAAATGTGACATAAATTTACATTTATTTCAATTTGCGTCTTTATTTATCTTTTATTCCCTTATTTATTCCCTTTTCTGTTTAATTTTCCCTTTTATTTATTTATCTACTTATTTTTATTTTTGAATTTGTTTTAATTATTTATTTTTGCATTTTTTAAATTTATTTTGCATTGATTTTTTTTTATTTATTTCACATTTATTTTTAATGTATTTATGTATTTATTTATACACAATTTTCCCTTCACAGTTAACCTCTTATTTATTTCCCAAAACATATTTATTGCTGTATTCATTTCTTTTTACATTTCTGCCTCATTATGCAAATGAGGGGGTTGTCAATAAAATAAAATAAATTAAAAATTAATACATTTAAAAATTAATAAAAATAAACAATAAATAATTAAAATTAAACAGAACGGTTAATAAATGAGGAAATTAATATAAAGTGAATAAAGAAGCAAATTAAAACAGAAATAACAATTTATGTCACATTTTATCAATTAATTAATGGCTACATTTATTTTTAATATTATTTTTGCTGCATTTAATGACACATTTATTTATTTATCGAGTCATGTATTTATTTATTCATTTATTTTTTATTTTGGCAGGTTCCGTCCTCCACAGTTATGTGATGTTGGATTAACATATATACTTAAATCTCAAGCTTTGTATTCAATAAGAAGGCTTGGCAAAACACTGAACTGGAATAAAAAAAATGTAACCTGCACAAACGTCTTTAAAGAGACTTTTTGTCTGTGCTAACAGGTTTATTAATAATCCCGTATAGTGATGTTTTCTATTGTTGTAAAATCTAGCTGAAAAATGCCAAAAAAAGGTAACCTCAAAACCCTCATTAACTATGGTGGATGGAACCTGCCAAATTCAAAAATAAATTAATACATAAAAGACTCAATAAATAAATAAATATGTCATTAAGACTAGCAAAAATAATATTAAAAATAAATGTAGCCATTAATTACTTGATAAAATGTGACATAAATTGATATTTGTTTTAATTTGTTTCTTTATTTATTTATCTTTGTATTTATTCCCTTATTTTTTCTTGTTGTATTGTATTCTTATTGTTTAATTTTCCTTTTTATTTTTTATGTATTCATTTGTTGCAATTCTTTTTTTATTTATTTATTTTTTATTTATTTTTAAATATATGTATCTATTTTTGTATTTATGCATTTATTCATTTATTTCTGCACAATTTTCATTTTGTATTTCACCCCTTATTTATTACTCCAAACTTATTTATTTATGTATTCTTTTTTTATACATTTTTACATTTCTGCCTCAATATGCAAATCAGGGGGCTGTCAATAAAATAAAATAAATAAAAAATAAATGTAAAAATAAACAAATACATTTTAAATTTTATAAAAAATATATACAGACAAATCAGGGGGCCGCCAATGAAATAAAACAAATAAAAAATAAATGCACAAATAAACAAATACATTTAAAATTTGTATAAAAATATATACAAAAATAAATAAAAAAGAAAATTACACAGAAGAGTAAATAAATAAGGGAATTAATACAAAGATAGATAAACAAAGAAGTAAATTAAAACAGAAATATCAATTTATGTCACATTTGATCAATTAATTAATGGCTACATTTATTTTTGCTGCATTTAATGACATATTTATTCATTTATTTTTGATTTTTTGCAGGTTCCGTGCTCCATAATTAACATGTTTGTATCCCTGCATGAGAAAGTGCATTACTATGCATGCTGCTCTTATTATTTTGACCTGTTTTGTATCTCTTTTTATTGTGTATACTGTTGTTGATTTATAAGAAACAGCTGGTTGAATCAACCAGTGAAGTCAGCTGCTGTAGTACTTGTTGGGGATGAAAAAGACTTGCATTGCACAGGATTGGATTAGTTGGAACACCGCCTGCACCACCCAAACTGCTGTTTATATACCTCATATTTAGAAAATGGCTAATGAAGATGAATTTTAAAGGTATTTTTTTTACTCACACAGTAATCATTCAAAGCCTAAATAAATAAAATAACATCCTTTGCAAGCCTGCCATTCGTTGTGAGTTGAGTTGCATAAGTTAATGACATCACATTTTAGCAATGTGGTTTCTGGATTTGCTCTGACCTAGATAACAGGGAGTCACATACACTCTATAGTAACCATGTAGTGGTGTTGACACTGGGATGCAGTGGGCAACTCGTCAAATGCCGACACTTGGTCAGAGGTCCGACGCACCGAGGCACCCTGAAGCGTCTTTTTGAGACGCACCGGGCTTTCAACTAACTCCAATGTGAACCCATCCACGGCATTATTAGACGCTCAGAGCAACTGACGTAGAATAAAAAGCAGGAAAGTTCGCTTAGGGAGGAGGTTGGACGGGTCAAACAAACACAGACTTTCACCCAGGAGACCGCTGTTGGTGTCCCGTATGAAAGCCTCGTCTTATTTTATCTTACTTTTGTTACGTAACCTACGTACTTAACTAGCGACATGTATGTAAATTACAATTATTTTATGTAACAAACGTACTTATTTTAACCCAAACCACAATGTTTTCCTCAGCCTAACCAAGTAGTTTTGTTGCCTAAACCTAACCAAGTAAACCTACGTTGGAAGTTTATTTTAAGTTTAAACTGACACGCCGTCCTTGACACGTCCAACACTGACGTTTGAGCAGCCCTGTCTCCTACAAAATTACATTCCCATACGACTAAACTGCATTCTCAATTACGTTTCGAGGGAAATGTATTTTCTCCCGGATTACGATCGCAGTGGTCAATGTTGTAAATTGAAACTTGGTTAGGTTTAGTAAAACTTCCTGGTTTGGCTTAAAATGACCGTGTTTGTTACATTATTAAACTACGGATTTAAATTAAAATAAGTGAACGTTGACTTTTGGTTTCACACGGGACACGAACAACAGTCTCCTGGGTGAAAGTCCTGTGTTTGTTTGACCCATCCACCCTGAACTCCTCCCTACATGGGCTTCCATGGACGGATCATTATAAACCTATTTGTGATACGTCAAAAACAAACGTAGTAAGTGCACAATGCAGTTTCGTTGTATGAAAACGTAATTTTTAGAATACTGGGTTTTGCTAGAGGGGCATCTAGAGCGTCATAGTTTGAAGCGTAGGGCCACTGACCAAGCATCTGTATTTAAGAGTTGGGAGTGAGAAGGTTTTGCAGTGGGGAAACATGGAATAAGGTCCAAAGCAGTAAAGGGAACTTAAATGACCAGCATTAAGGAGCACTAGGCGTCTCTGTACGAGTCACTCTAGCGGAGCAGCAGAGATGCACAGATTGTTTAAGGCACAAGCAACTTGCACAATCTTATCAAAGGTTGAGAGGTTCGAGGTGCGCTCAGAGACCGTGGTGAAGGGGCTCTCGACGGGGCCCGTGAGCATGGCGTACCTGTGCTTCACCATGGAGATCACCCTCTCCACATGCCTCTGCACGCTCACCGTCTCAGAGGACGCGTCAGCCAGCGGCGAGCTGCCTGCAATTCTAAACAGTGCTCCTCGGGCGGCCACGGAATCGTCAATGTCGAGGTCGCGACTCGCCAACACGACATCGCCCGGGAGAAGCTTGCACAGAAACCCGCAGCCCTCAGCCAGGCTTTTGTCACTGACGTTTCCCAGCACGCCCTTAGAGACGAAGGTGACGACGCCCTGCGGCGCCACGCCAATCAGATACTTTAACACGTTATGAGTTGTCCCCACCCCCTGAGAGCTCGCCACCACCCTCTGCTGCTGCTGGTTGCCCCGGGAAACCGGCTCCTCAAAGGGCACCATGAAGCAGTCTACGATGACAGCGCAGTCGGGGTGGGAGGCGCGCAGAGCCGCCGGCAGGTTCTTCCGGAGCTCGGCTCTGGATGGCCAGAAGACGGCTGTCGGCACCAGAGTGGAGGACATGATGTTGACCATCTGGTTCACTGTTCTGGTCACCGTGCCGACTTTCACGCCAAAGCGGTACGCAAGGTCCTGGTTGCGGAGGTCCAGGCGGAGTCGCATCAGCGTCAGCAGCAGCTGCTGGAACTTGGAGAGCTTCACGGTTTTCATGCCGTCCATGTGAGGCGCCAGCAGCCACATGACCGTCTCCAGGACAAAGTAGTTTGGCAGACCAGTGTAAAACTTGACTTTCTCCGCATCGTTCCTCAAGGAGTTCTCAGAGAGGGACATTTTGTCCACAGACTCCCGGAGGGTCTGGTTCTCCTTCTTCAGGGCTCTCAGGATGTCGTCAAAGTTAACCGCTGCATCAGACGTATGAGCGAACTTTCCCTTCTTGCTGTCACTCATATATTCATCATCATCGTCGTCGTCGTCGTCTTCATCGGTGCTGAGGGAAGAGGACGCACTCTCCTCCACTGCGGCCTCCTGCTCCCTCTCCTCAGGATGCTCCTCCTGGCCACGCTCCCCCGCCACAGACCTGCCCTGGCCCTGCAGGAACAACAAGGCGTTAGCTGCCTCCACGCGGGCCTCCTGCTTGTCCAGGATCTCCAAGGCACCCGGCTCCTTCATCTCTGGGGATAAGGGAGCTGACGTGAACACAGAAGGAACATAATCTGGAGAACGAGGATTCTTCACCTGTTTACCTGCATGGGGACAAAAAGAGGATGTAGTAAATGGGATTAGGATCTGTCTAATGAGGTCTCTTGTGGGTGGGACAATGTAGGGCATCAGCTTAATAATGAAAATGTTATGGAGGACGGAACCTGCCAAAATAAAAAATAAATGAATAAATAAATAAATGACTCAATAAATAAATGAATATGTCATTAAATGCAGCAAAAAAAATATAAAAAATAAATGTAGCCATTAATTAATTGATGAAATATGACATGAATTAATATTTCTGTTTTCATTTGCATTCGTTTGCATCTTTGTATTAATTCCCTTATTTATTTACTGTTCTGTTTAATTTCCCCTTTCATTTATTTTTATTATTTTATTTTATTAACAGACCCCTTATTTGCATAATGAGGCAGAAATGCATGTAGAAATGTGAAAAAAAAATATATAAAGAAAAGAATACAGAAATAAATATGTTTGGGGAAATAAATAAGGGATGAAATGCAAAGGGAAAAATTATACAATCATGCATAAATAAATGAATAAATACAAAAATAAATACATACATTTAGAAGTAAATAAAAAAACAAATGCAAAATAAATTCCCTTACTTATTTACTCTTCTGATTAATTTCCCCTTTTATTTATTTGTATTATTTTATTTTATTAACAGACCCCTCATTTGCATAATGAGGTAAAAATGCATATAGAAATGTAAAAAGAAATGGTTAAATAAAAGATTACAGAAATAAATATGTTTGGGGAAATAAATAAGGGGTGAACTGCAAAGGGAAAATATGCAATCATGCATAAATAAATAAAAAACAAATGCAAAACAAATGCAAAAAATTAAATATAATGTAATTGGGAAATAAAATAAGGGGTGAACTGCAATGGGAAAATTGTGCATAAATAAATGCATAAATACATTTAAAATAAATAAAAGAATCAATGCAAAATAAATAAATAAAACAAATGCAAAAATAAAAAATAAATATAAATAAGTTGATAAATAAATAAAAGGGGGAATTAAACAGAAAAGTGAATAAATAAGGGTATTAATACAAAGACAAATAAATCAAAAAGCAAATTAAAACAAATATCAATTTATGTCACATTTAATCAATTAATTAATGGCTAAGGAAAATGAAAAAATGTATTTTCTATCAGGAGATATTTTCCAGCATAAATCTAACAAACCCTGCTTTATCCTAGTATATATATATACTGTGTTGGGTCTGTGTAGTGCAGCATCCCTAGAGATGAAGTGAGCATCCTACCTGAGATGAAGTGAGCATCCTACCTGAGATGAAGTGAGTATCCTACCTGAGATGAAGTGAGTGCTACAGAGCCAGCATCCTACCTGAGATGAAGTGAGCATCCTACCTGAGATGAAGTGAGTATCCTACCTGAGATGAAGTGAGCATCCTACCTGAGATGAAGTGAGTGCTACAGAGCCTGCATCCTACCTGAGATGAAGTGAGTACTAACCTGAGATGAAGTGAGTGCTACAGAGCCTGCTGCCGTCGTTAGGAGCCCATCCCTCTCTGTTAACAGCAGCTATCCAGCGCTGCTTCCTCTCGGGGTCCCGGGGGAACCGGTAGAAAGATAAGGTGGTGCCCGGTGTCCTTCTGTTCCTGCAGCCGGCCACCACACAGGTGTGAACCATAGTAGAGACCCGGTG
>CAKALU010035454.1:0-12396 GCA_916700995.1 Hozukius guyotensis
GGGCTTTTAGTGTTATAAGTTAGTATCAAGTCATACGCCGGGGAAATACAGTCTTACTCACAATGAAAAAACACCCAAGTCACAAAAAAACAGTGAAACACATTCTGGTTTGATTCTGCTTCCAGATGGCTATCTGCTCGTGTTGACTCCAGGGAAGTGAAGAAGAGTCCGGTTGTAATGTTTTATTCAGCATCCATGTAATGTTAGTATATCCAGCCCCCATGTGACATTAGCTTTCTCCAGCATCCAGCAGCAAAAGGAAGTGGAGTGAATGTAAGTCAGGCTCGCTGTGGACGACATGCTGGACTCAGTCCGTAGAGGCCTGAAGCCCCGCCCCCGCTGCTGCATAGAGCGCTGTGTTTGTTTATTCAAAGTTTATTAATATTAAACGTGTCGCATGTCCAAATTGCACCAAATTTGATCAGGGCACCCCCTTGGGTCCCCAGAAATACACCCGCCAAGTGTGAAGTAAATCGGATGAACGGTTGTCGAGATATGCAAAGGACATACAGACAGACAATGATTCCTTGCTTTATATTTGGATATGATAAGTGATTTGTCTCTTTCTTGCCAGATTTTTTTTTTGCTCACATTTTCATTCAGATTTGTTTTTTTTATTCAGATTTTTATATTCAGATTTATATTTTCAGAATTTTCTGTATACTCCCTTTTTTTCTTTTCCTTTAAGACTAAGGCCCCTATTCAAATTGCAGCGACAAGTGCAAACCGATAGTTCTTGGGCGGATCATGGCCTGTTTGGGCATCTACAAGCGAACCTGTTATATTGGTCCATGTGTAGGTGCAGCAGCACAAAGTTCAAAAGGGCTGGTGGAAGTTGAATATAAATCGGAGGGTGTGGTGATTAATAAATATGCTCTCAGTCAGTCAAATCACTGGTCTCATTGCTCTGAAACAGCTGTGCAAATCACAATAATAGAAAGAGCTTCCTCAGGAAATCATAGCCTATTGTTGTCTGGGTGGTGCAGAGGCATGATGATTAGTTACATACTAATTCACTATTACTATTTTGCATCACTCTATCAGCAAAAAGCATGGCACCACTGCATATAAACCTCGTTTTGAGGTATGATTCTAGATGCGGCACAGGAACCATAGCTGACACTAATCCTGACCCGAACTGGAAAAATTGAATTTGTCGTTGCTCAGCCACGTCAACTTGATCCCCGGCCACACACTGCTTAATCAGTTCAGTGGGGTTACTAATAGACCTTCTCACAAAACCTAGTCAGCACTGTGTTTGCTGTAAGCGCTGGGTGTCAGGCGGGATAACACTTTTCACCTGTGGTTCACAGCGATGACCCTCTATGGCGTTATAATCCCGGCTTCAGAGGTTTGATCAGAGTAAGAGCATTATAAGCTATGGCAGGTCAGATGGCCGCCTGAAAGCAATGATGGCCCGCAAGTACACATTAGCGGAGGATTAAACACAGTGGTTACATATGGTGACAAAACTGCTTTAACAAAAAGAAGAGCACACCATTAACTTCTCAGCACGTCATCTTGGCGAGCTAATCAGTGTGTCACACTATTCCCCACGAAATCGCCTTAGGTTTGACGGCTGAAAACTGTGCCCTCCTCGATGTTTTAAGTTCAAACATTTTAACGCAAAATGTGTAAGCCTCTTGGCTTTTGTTGTAACTTTTGTATGATTTTGTCCCATCCTTTGTTAGATAGAATATATAATATATATATATTCCCACCTATACTAAACTTTAATGGATCATCCCGGTTCTTGCCTCAATTCACCAATAACAAAAAAGTGCAATATTTGTGTAATCACGTGTTCGCTCGACACCGATCGATAGATTACTAACACCATCCTTACATCACGCCAATCTGCCTTAAACCTTCCGCTTATGTGTGTGAGGTGAAACAGATTTTTTCAGGGAAACAGCCACAGGACTTAAAGGCAGCTAAGAATCTTAACCTCAACAAACCTCTAAATCCAGCTCCAAAATGCCAACATACAATGGCGGGTCACATCTGTCGCTCTATAACCGAACGCTCATTGTCACAGCAATTAAAATGGTGTAAGATGCAAAGAATAGTGTAGGCGTTTCTGCCGTGTCTTGCTGCAGTCAAAATGTCCAGTGTGAGAAAGTCCAGCGTGGCAGTTTACTTTGACATAAGTCATTATTATATAGAGACATTGCAGGTGAAATTGTCAAATGTAGTAAATTTAACTTATTTGATGTAACATTTCATATTTAAAATTGACCATTTCACAGATGTCGTAGTACCCACTATTCACTTTCATTTTAGCCAAATCCCATCTGGCCGTAATGTGATGGCAGCATTAGTCGTAGTAGGCTAACGTGGCACCCGAGCATGTTGACCCCTGACTCCGAATTAAATGGATTTAATGATCAGAGGACAAACCTTCTCTAACAGTCACCTTGTTCCTGGAAAACCTGTGTGCCTAGAGAGCCCGAGGAAAACGAATTAGCCACTTGAATCTGTATCGTGCTTTTTGGGTGTCTCATTTCAACGTATCGTCATACAACAGTTCGTATCTTCTGAAAAGTTATTCCTCATTTTTCATGCGTTTTCCTATGAATGTCCAGCAACACAAGAGGCAAATCTTAATTTCCACTCCGATCTTTTCAAAATAAAACTACTATGAGAACAGCAATGTATCCTCATACAACGGTTCATATGATTTTTTTACGAAAAGTTATTCCTCGTTTTTGTGCGTTTTCCAACGAATGTGCAGCAACACGTGAGGCGCATCTCAATTTCCACTCCAGTCTTTTCAAAATAAAACTACTATGAGAAAAGCAATGTATCCTCATACAATGGTTCGTATGATTTCTCACAAACACTGGTCTCCTGGGCGAAATTTCTGTGTTTTTTTTCACCTACCCATCCAGCCCCGATCTCATCCCTATGTGGCGTTTGTCGCTCTTTATACTTTCTGGTTCACGATTACGTGGATTACATATGAATCGATTTTGTGGGATATATACAAATTACAGTGCATTTCTTTTTTGTAGGTATAGCTATGCACGGCGTATGAGATCAGCCTACTCGTTTAAGAACAGCAGTCCATCCGCTTTTGACATCAGTTGCCTGCGAAGTAGTAAAGCATCAAATATCAGTCCGTGTTGAGCTTTACAAAATGATGCATTTAGTAGAATGTTTTAATTGTAGAGTTAATACTCACCAATCTGTGTATGAAATGATTTCACATACACAATCATTTATTAAGTGTATTCACAAGGTTTTCACAAGCTTTATGTGACTGGAGTTTTAACCAACTGAGTAACACACTACACAAAGGAAAAAAGAAAACATTTTCTTCATTTTCCTTTACAATTTAACAACACAGTGTACAGCAGGGCTCATTGGCATTTTTTAACAAGATTGATCCACAGCCAGTGGAGTGGCTTAGTGGGAATAAGTGGACGATTCTTAAACCTATGGATAAAACATGCAACCCTGTTGCCGAGCCAGAGGCAATGGCATCAACAAACTCCAGTGTGCTGGTATGACAGCCGACTAGACTGTTGTCAGGCTATTAAATAGACACTATCAGGTGCTATAAGCCCCATAGATGTGGGTCAATAAGGGTCTACTACACCTACTAGCAGGTTTTATCATCTATTCACATGGTAGATCACCAAAAGAAGGTATAAAAGAACACAGCAGCGACCTCTAGTAACGGAGCAGAAGTCAGGCGTCTTTGGGTTCATAGTTATTTTAACCCGAAACGTGATGTTTTCCCCTAAACTTAACTGTTTGTTTGTTTTGCCTAAACCTATATAAGTCGTAATTTTATTGCCTAAATCTAAAAAATCCTTTTTGTTTGTGTTCAAAACGTGACGTTTCATTCAATTTTACAACATTTTCAGTCTCACTTTCAGTTTTACAACATAGTAGGCGTAGTAGGCCCCTAATGACCCACATGTATGGTTCTTATAGCGACTGATAACGCCTATTTAATGGCCTGATAACAGTTGAATCGGGTGCCAAGATATTAGGTTGCAGAAAGGTGTGAAATGAGTGCTGAGAAGTGAATATGACTTAGGAGAAATGCTGTTCAAAAATAACAAAACAAAAAAATGACCATGTAACATAAAATATAACGTTACGGTCCTTTTTGTTGGATATAAGGTGGACATTAAGTTCATTCCATGACACTTTCTCAGATTATGTTCACTCTGTGCACATGTGCTGCAATGGGCAGAAAAGAGTGACTTTGAGCTGCAGGCGTTTTGGTTGAGTGTCCCTGTGAGTTTTTGTCTATGAGCAAGAGAGTGAATAAGTGAGTGGACCGAGATAGAGAAAGAGGTTGCCCGATGGAGGCGCTGGACCGTGATGGAGCAGAAAGGGACGGTGATGATGACTGTATCAGGGTTGAGGGTGCAATCCGTCTAAATGAGTGACTCTTGTCTGAAGTGCTGTCGGGAAGGTTCCATGTGATCCTGGTCAACAACACACACCATCCAGTTGGGAGGCGTCGACGTGGTGCCAGACCTCATGACCTACCACAAAGGGAAGCCATTGTGTTGCAACAAGCCCCCCTATTCAGGAACCGTCGTCAATATCAGCTACTGTAATGAGCATAACTAGAAACATTCTGATTCATCACAAGATGCATGTAAACCACATCAGTGGTGCCACAAAGCAGAACCAGAAAGGCAGAGTTTGATTACAACATGACATAAATAAGATAATAATGAAAGGAGGATTGTGAGTTAGGGAAAGTCCGAGTCCTATCTTGTGTGAGCAAAACATACAAAGAATCATTTTTATGACGAAAGCAGTATTTGATCACGATCCTGCCTGTCAGAGCAAGGGGGGGGGGGGGAGAAAAGGAGGGCACGTCACCTCCCATCATCTGGAGAAGTCTTTCTCCTCATAGCACTTACTCTGGAGCCTCCCAAGAGTGGCAGAGGGCAAGCCATTAAAGGCCTGCTGAAACACTACTGATACTGTCACAAGGAGACAGGAGACTTGGAAAGAAACAAGTAAGGCAGGCGGTGACACTCTTCCTCTCACGGCTCTCGCTGCTCCTGTCCGTACTAAGAGAAGAACAGCGGTTTAATTTAATAATGAAAATTTCATAGGCCACTGATGCAAGGTATGAAGCTACAAAGACAGAAAGAAAGTGTGAGGGTAGCAGTCAGAACAGGTGGGTGACAAATTAAAAGCGAGTAAGTCTGGTCTACCACAAACTGCCAACACAGCTTGAGTTTCAGGTCTGTGAGCCATCATTCCATATATGGAACGCATCATGTTTCTACACTCATTTACTCAGGTTTTTTCCTTAAATCTGTCTGTATCTGCTTGACTGTCCCAGTAAACATGGTTCGGGTGATTAGAGGATGAAAGGGAATGACATCTATGTAACATCTTGTTTCTTCAACGCGTAGCAGATTCTATAACAGATCTACTGCACATTGAAATATAGTAAATAGGGCTGTAAATTGATTAAAATATTTATTTGCGATTAATCACATGATTGTCCATAGTTTTTTTTATCTGTTCAAAATGCACCTTAAAGGATTTGTCAAGTATTTAATACTCTTATCAGCATAGGAGTGGGCAAATATGCTGCTTTATGCAAATGTATGTATATATTCATTACTGGAAATCAATTAACAACACAAAACAATGACAAAATATTGTCCAGAAATCCGCACAGGTACTGCATTTAGCATAAAAATAATAAATCATAACATGGCAACCTGAAGCCCAACAGGCAACAACAGCTGTCAGTGTGTCAGTGTGCTGACTTGACTATGACTTGCCCCAAACTGCATGTGATTATCATAAAGTGGGCATGTCTGTAAAGGGGAGACTCGTGGGTACCCATAGAACCCATTTTCATGAACATATCTTGAGGTCAGAGGTCAAGGGCCCCCCAAAATTTCACATAAGTTTGGAGCGTTAATTAGCCTCCTTCACAACAAATTAGTATGACATGGTTGGTACCAATGGATTAAAACTGAGCCCGCTACAACCTAAAAATCACAAGTTGCATCAATGCGTTAAAAAAATTAGTGGCGTTAAAATGAATTTGCGTTAACGCGTTATTATCTCGTTAACTTTGACAGCCCTAATAGTAATTGAAACAAAATGTTGAAACAACACAATGTGCTGTGGGTTTTTGCCTGTCCGTGCTGTGTGTGGAACTATATCTTTACATAGCAAATAGTTGTTTGCTGCTACATTAATGCTCTGACTTTCAAATTTAACACCTTTAACAATAGGCTGAAATTGTTGAGTATTCAGAAACAACACAAGGCTGTCATCCAGGAGACCCCTGTTCGTGTCCCGTTTGTATCCTGTGTGTTCCCGTGCGTTAAGTTTCAGTTTCTCATTACAATCAGCTGTTTGTTTGTGTCCTGTGTTCACAACGTTCAGTGTCATTTTTACTGTTCAAATGTTGTAGTTTTAAGCCCAACCATGTAGTTCTTTCCTAAACTTAACCAAGTGGTTTTGTTGCCTAAACCTAAAGTGACACCAAGGGTAACTATAGTGGTTTTGATGCGGCGGTATGTGATGAGTTGGGATGACAACGTGTTGGTTGGCAATGTAAAGAATGGGGTGTATGTATTTGCTCTCTGTGTCCCCCCTATAGTTTGCTGTGATGATGCTTATTTGTAGGAAATACGAGGAGGGGGAGTAGAGGGAGAGGTGGTGGACAATGATACGCTCCACTGGCTGATGTACAGTGACAGACTGTCTGCAGTAAGAGGGGAATGTTGCATGTTTGGCAGGTCAGCAGATGCTGGGCTGACAGTCAATGAAATATTCAAGTCAAGACACAATCATGGATCTGATGTCTGTAATGTCTCAGAAACAGACCCTGGGTAAGGACAGGAAATGTGTTCCTAAAGTACAGTATATGTCACAGGGACAACAAAAAATGACCAGTGATGTTTTTCATTTACCTTTATGTGAGTCTGGCTTTCAAGTCTGGCTTTCAAGCCCACCTTACTGCGGGGATGGAAAGGCTGGTAGAATGTCATTTTTTTCTACCTATAGTATACAGTAATAGCCAATGACACCACCATTCTCTATTGAATGAGTAAAGCTTAAAGCAGACATTGGAGTGTCCCAGGAGCTGCTTATGCTCACTTGTAACGAGGTGGCAAATCAATAAAGATCAATTATTGTTGCCAAAACTGCCATCCATATACTTAATATTCAGCATAAATCAAATATGGCAAACCATTTTTCCTATTTAAAGGACAAGTGTGTAACAATTAGGGGGCTCTATAGGCAGAAATGGAATATAATATGAATACGTATGTTTTGTTTAGTATATAATCACATGATAAGAATCGTTGTGTTTTTGTTACCTTAGAATGAGCCGTTTATATCTACATAGTGAGCGGGTCTTCTCCACGGAGTCCACCACCATCATGTTTCTACAGTAGCCCAGAACGGACAGACCAAACACTCTTAAGTTGAACTCGCTCCTGTCGCCACCGCTCTCTCTCTCTACCGCTCTCTCTCTCTTGCTTCAGCACTCACTTCCCTCGTACACACACACTGGCTCTGCTCCAAATGACTCGAGATAGGGCCATTTTGCGTTTTCGCATCAGCCACCGTAGCTCTCCAACACACTTGGTACACGGGAGAGGCTTTATTTGGTTGCAATCTCCTCAACTCACCGCTAGATACCGCCAGATCCTACACACTGGACCTTTAAGTGGCTTATATTCAAACAGTCTAGTCACATTAATAGGAGTGATTTATGCTTTCCATTTGCCAGCAACTTCTTAATCTTTTGGCTGCATGTCTTCTTTAAAAATGGAAATACAGGAAGTGCAAATCATTTGCAAAACTCAACTCAAGGTCTGCTTACTCGCTTGTTCTGGAGCTTGCTCCGTTGTCATGAAACTATAGATGTGAACTTTCCATTTTTATGAGCATGTGTTATTATTCTGTTCTGTGTTGGTTTACAAGTTGAGCTTGACATGTCATTTTTGAGTTTGGAAACAGCAGTTGACATAACAACTCAAGGTTGACTTGTTTGTTGAAAAAAAGAAAAAAAAGTGACTGAAATTACTAAATATTCTGTCATTTTTAACCATATTTTATACAAAAAACATCAAGATGTTATGTATGTTACTGATCCATACCTGTGGAATTTGAGTTGTAGACATCAGATTTTCTGATTTAAAAAAAAAAAAAAAGTGTGTAATAAGATATTGAAGAGACTACTGTAAAGATGCAACTGTTTAATCCTTTTACATCACTGCCATCTACTGGAACAAAATGCCAGTGCACCCTTTACAAACATGAGCATAAGTATTCCCCCTTATATTCAAGCTACACAGTAGCTGAAGGCAATATAGACACGGTTTTATTAACAAAGTTGGTTTACTTTTACGAAACAGAAACATGCTAACGTCATTAAATATAGTCATGATAACAGCTCCACGCACTGGGCTATAGATATTGTCGTTTGAACAACACCGCAACAGACATAACGGCACCGATTGGAAAATGAGAACTTTATTACAACACACAGACACTGTATATCCAGTCACTTTCAACGCACGTAGCTTATACAGTTAGTCCTGAAAATTTGCAGGTTGTAGTGGATGTGAAGCCAGACCCAGAAGTATTGTCATTGTCAAAAAACAAACCACATGCCCATTAACATTCATGACCTCTGGACACTTACACAACATACAGAGTAGATCCGAGCATGCCAGACTCCTGAAAAAACCCAATAACTTTGCATAATAATGTACTGTACAAACGTCTATTGCATATTGACGTACTGTACAAAACCAACAAACAGCTCTGAAAAAAAACAAAAAAACATTAACCAGGTTTAGAAGCAGGTTTAGTATGCTGTAGTGTGGATGGTGAAATGGCAATGACTGCAGGTTGCATGATAAATCCCAAATATCAAAACCTGTGAAAAGCACCTCTGACTCATTTGTGCTAAGGCAACCATGACACTTTTTATGGAAAAGGAAGGCAAAACAAATCAGCTAAAACAGTGACCGAGCTGCCGTGTTGTTAACACGAGTTAGAGCTTTTAAAATTGACACCGTGAAACGGATCCTTCCCGCATTTGCACGAGGTGTTTTATGTGCAGATTAAAACACACAAGTTATGGGAGCAAACCACACACAAGGATACAATATATGAAAACAAATAGAAAGGCCTATAGAGTGCTCCAGGGATGACGTATTGTTGTAGGCCAACAAGGAAGTTAGCATCGCCCTGGGTTCCTTCGAACAAAAAGCCAATGGGATTTTTCCATTAGGTTTTGAATTATTACAGAAAATAAGCTCTGTGGTGAACAAACATTTAAGATACTTATAAGTTTTGTTCAGCAAGATAATCTCCACAATTTAACACTACTGCTATGATTTTTGAAGTGGGAACGCAATCACCAGAAGTAACGTTAGGGTATAAACGAACTACACCATGGTCGCATGAACGCCACTTGTTAGCAACCGTCTTTTTTAAGACCTATAAAAGCTTCAAAATTCACGAGTGGAATATTTGTTGATGTATTTTATGTTGTAGAACTAAAATGTAAATTCTCTTAAGCTTATGTCAACCACATACCTTATTTCAGGCATCTAACTAAAAACCCATTGACTTCCAGATGAGGGAACTAGAAGGGCTAAAATGATAACTCATTTCCAGGTTTTAGGACTCATTCCTGTAGCACTCTATTGAAATGGTGTTAGTGCCTATAGTGGACACCTAAAAATGAACTGGATGTTATAGAAAGAAACAAAAGTCAAGGGCAAAGCAGACTCCTAGCCACCTCCCAGTGAGGCACAGGTATTGATATTGGCTTTCACATCAGCACCCAACACAGTACCAATACCCATTGGCCAAATCATAAATGGAGATGCCAAAAAAAATGTCAAGCAAAGTACCATCAAAGGGTCAATTCACTAAAACCACACATATGTACATGGATAGATACCACGAGGGAAAGTTTGTTTTTTCTGATTTGGATGAACAGACCAAGCGATGCATAAGATACACCAATTAGCTGAGGAGCAATTGGGATCATAACAGTACATAATTAGCCACTGGTGAGCATAAAACAAATAATATAGACTTAAAAATCAATACCCTCATCATAATTACCTCAGACCATTGCGTGTCAAATTTTCCCATTATTTTGCATGCTACGGTAACGGTATTACCAATGCCAGAGGCTTCTATTGCACCCAATTAAACAATAAAAGAAACCCCTAACAGTTAATGATGTTCCGATATTGAGTACCGATCCGATACCAGCGTGATAAAAAAATATATAGTTATTATTATTATTATTTAACAGCTGTTTACTACACTACTACATTTTCCTCGCTCTGACTACCGTTATACTGTCCACTAGCATCGCACTGTTGTTGTTTGCTATCGTCACGACAAACTACCAACCATCAGTTCTTCTGCTCTAAAACAGCAGTTGCCAGTGGCAGCCATGATACATCCAGGGCGACAGCACAGTGAAGGTTTTGGAGCGGCGAAGGAGAATTGATTTCCAGTTAAACAAGTTGATTTCTTTCTGGTTCAATAAATTAGGGTATCGGATCGGTGCATGGACTCGTCGATACCCAATCCCGAATTTTGGGCAGTATCTGACTTATTATCGGAACAACTCAACAGTGGCATAGTAGCACATTTCTTCTAAGGGGAAAGATTCCAAACAACTGGTCTGAGGTATTGAACCCAATGAAGGAAAGACTGGCATGTTAAAAAGTAAAAATTGTGAATTCATTTGATAAAAATCTAAACTGGAAGCTTGCATGTGTCACAATTTTGGTGAACTGATGTTATCTCAGATCGTAGTGATCCATCTTCTTCAAAATACGTCTTTTGGATATACTATACATACTTATACGTATGAAAATAGATTGAATGGATCTAAAATTTAAATTTCTTTCGCGAACACTCAAATTTAAAGAGGGGGCAGGAAGAGCAAGAAGAAAAAAGGTTAAAACAGCAACACATTTACAGTCTCATTTCTCACATATTTACAAAAACAAGACTTTGTATAAAAAAGTATACATCTAGGAATAGACCTGATACATGAGCAAAGTTGACACGATGCAGATTATCCTTCCGGCCTCAGGGCAAAAAACACTGTTTCTATATGAGACGAGGTTCAGCACACGCACAAGGCAGCGTTGCGGTGCTGTGGTAGGATACCGCTTTCCTCGGAGGAGCTTCTCTTTTGACGGGATTGTTCACTTTGTACATTGCTGTGAGGCGTCTCCCGGGGGAAGCTTTCGCCGGAGGACCGACCGGGCTGACGAGGAGGACCTCTGAGTTCAGGGGGGGTGTGCGGAGAACGGCGAGACCTTTTTGACGGAGGAGCAGGAGCGGCGCAGTCCATTTGGGTTGTCGAGTCTTGCTTTTCGAAGACATTCGCCGAACCGTCTGAGGGGGGCAGCGTGACCCTCGCGGAGTCAACGTCGGGTAAAGCCGCCTCGTACAGCCCAAATGCCTGCTCCAGAGCTGTGGAACTGTCTTTGAACGGGGAGGAATCACTCCGCTGAAATAAAACAAATAAAAAAAAAAATTACTTAAAATTTGATAATTTATTATCACATTATATTATAATACATATGTATTTATACATTTAAATTAATTAAAATTCGGCCTGTTTCTTTTTGTCAAGAAAAAATGCTATTCATCAATCTAAAATACATTAATGAGACACACAGATGGAAGCTGTTACAAATGGGACATAGACTAAAATCATGGAAATAAACAAGTTTGACAAACAATATTGGATTAAGACGTTTTCAGATGGCTCTATGTTGAGTTTTAGGAATGTAGAGAGTGAATATAGATCTATGACTTTCAATTGATAGAATGCTGACACCGGGTAATTCAGGAGGTAGAAGCATTCTCAGTGCTCTCCGTCTTGTAGCTATTCACTTTTTAAAAAAACATAATGATCTGTTGAAAAGTATTATTACTTGGTGTTCTCTCACCAGATACTTCCACATTGCCCGCCTACCGGCGTGACTTTTTTTTTTTTGTGGCTTCATTTCATGAAGCTAGAGAAGATCAGAAACACACTACGTGGCTTCATCTCCAAAGTTGAACGGGTTTAGCAGCCCTTCCTTAGACATATTTCTTACTACAGGTGCAGCTCAAAAAATTAGAATATTGCGAAAAAGTTCAATATTCTTCGTCTGTTATTTAAGAGTGAAAATTGAATATATTCTAAACTCATTACATATAAACTAAAATGTTTCAAGCATGTTTTCATTTTAATTTCCATAATTACAGCCTACAGCTCAAAAAAGAAAGAAAAAGGTATCTCAATATTAGAATATTTCACAAGATCAATCAAAAAAAGGATTTACAATACAGAAATGTCCAACTTCTGAAAAGTATGTGCATTTATTCACTCAATACTTG
>CAKALU010035455.1:5595-23085 GCA_916700995.1 Hozukius guyotensis
TGGACGGATCCTTCATGGACGGATCCTTCATGGATGGATCCTTTACGGATGGATCCTTTGTGGACGGATCCTTTACGGATGGATCCTTCATGGACGGATCCTTTACGGATGGATCCTTCATGGATGGATCCTTTACGGATGGATCCTTCATGGACGGATCCTTTATGGATGGATCCTTCATGGACAGATCCTTTACGGACGGATCCTTTACGGATCGATCCTTCGTGGACAGATCCTTCACGGACGGATCCTTTACGGACGGATCCTTTACGGATCGATCCTTCGTGGACAGATCCTTCATGGACGGATCCTTCATGGACGGATCCTTCATGGATGGATCCTTTACGGATGGATCCTTTGTGGACGGATCCTTTACGGATGGATCCTTCATGGACGGATCCTTTACGGATGGATCCTTCATGGATGGATCCTTTACGGATGGATCCTTCATGGACGGATCCTTTATGGATGGATCCTTCATGGACAGATCCTTTACGGACGGATCCTTTACGGATCGATCCTTCGTGGACAGATCCTTCACGGACGGATCCTTTACGGACGGATCCTTTACGGATCGATCCTTCGTGGACAGATCCTTCATGGACGGATCCTTCATGGACGGATCCTTCATGGATGGATCCTTTACGGATGGATCCTTTGTGGACGGATCCTTTACGGATGGATCCTTCATGGACGGATCCTTTACGGATGGATCCTTCATGGATGGATCCTTTACGGATGGATCCTTCATGGACGGATCCTTTATGGATGGATCCTTCATGGACAGATCCTTTACGGACAGATCCTTTGTGGACGGATCCTTCATGGACAGATCCTTTACGGACAGATCCTTTGTGGACGGATCCTTCATGGACAGATCCTTTACGGACAGATCCTTTGTGGATGGATCCTTCATGGACGGATCCTTCATGGAGGCAGCTTCCTCCTGAACTCTGAACACAGGAGGAGAGCTGTTTTATATTTTGTTGAGAAAACACGATTCATTTTGCGTGGAGCTTGTTAATTAGAGGGATGCTCGTCTGAAGGATTAACAACTGTTCATTTCAGAGCCCGACGCATCACACACCTGCACTGATGGATTATGGGTAAGCACTTTTGTTTGCAGGTTGCATTCTGTGATGAGACGTTTGATCCGGGCAAAAGTGTCAAGTCAGGCATAAAAGCAGCCTAACAAGAAGCCGGCTTCCCTCTGGGTATAAAAGCAGCGGTTTACTGTTGTTTCCCTGCGAATGCCGGGCCTCCTTTCATCAGCATATTTTAACAGTCATACTGTAAAGAACAAAAAGAAGACAAATTGGGGTTTGGGAAGGACCAGAGACAACAGCATTTCTCTTGAATTAGCAGCGAGCGAAGCAAAGCTCTGAGCTTAACAGCTCTGTTTCTGCAGCGGGAATGTTTCCCACAAAGCGGCGGCCACTCTCCGCTCGCCGCTTCCTCGCAGAATAATTGGATGGAAAATGAAACGAGGCCTTTGAGCGGATGTTCCTTTTGTTTTAACTGCTCGCTGTAAATATACACACTCATATACACTGTATTAATGTCACAGCTGTAGTGATCCAAAAGCAGTTAGTTGCTACCAGCAGCCCGTCGCTGCTGTCAGAGGTCATTAACAGAGTGTGTGTGTGTGTGTGTGTGGATCAATGGCAGTGTGATGGTGAGCTGTAGGAGCCATGCTGGCTAATTAAGGCTTCTCGGGCAAGCTGAGCCACTACTGGCCCTGATCAGCCACAGAGTGTCTCTCACACACACACACACACACACACACACACACACACACACACACACACACACACACACACAGTCCTCCATCTTGTGTGGAGGAGTTGAGCCTCGTCTCCAAAGATCTGTGTATGAAAAAGAGAATATTGTTTAGCATGTTCTCATCTCAGTTCCTGTTAATTTGGACTAATTGAATCAAACAGCCGACTTGCAGCCGGTCCCGTTCCCCAGACATTCCCACGTCTTTTGTACGCCATGTATCCTCTGCTGACTGCGATGTAAACGCATCCGTTTATAAATGCTACGGAAAGAGTTAATGACGTAGAATAAAAAGAGAGAAAGACCACTGATGGTGGGGGTCGGATGGGTCCAACAAACACAGGACTTTTAACCAGGAGAATCATGTTCCAGACCGGTGTTGACCCGTGTTTGTTTTTGAAATTACGTTAGTCACGTGTTAATTGTTGACATTTGTGACGTGTTATATGTATCTATATGTGTAATATTGTTTCTGTACGTGTTTTACTTAGTTTACGTACTTATTTTAAGCCCGACCATGATGTTTAACTTACCCTAAGTGGTTTTGTGGACGTTTGTTTGCCGTACAAATGACACACAGGAAATGGCTAAAATGCGTCCTCATGACACGCAGAATGTCGGCGTAATGTCGCTAGAGACCAAAACCGTGTTTGGTACCAGGCTGTAAACAGGTTTATTTCTGCTGTGAAGTTGGGCATTTTAACACAGAGCTCTGTGGGGTTTCAAAGTGGCCATTCGATGAACTGCAGTTTTTGGCACATCGTTGGCTTCATTTCTCAGCACCAGAGGTTGCCGCTTGGTCATGACCGAGCTTCCGTATGTGATTATTGGGAATGAGGATGGGTTGAAGGGCAAACCCAGAGTCACTGTTGTGAAACGAGCCTCAGGAAACATCTCTTTGGTCCATGAAGAGTCTTCACATTTCAACCTACAAATAGTTCCTTTCTTCACTTCACTCAGCTTTGTAAGAATCTGCATCTTTTTCTGTCCACTTGTCGTCTCGCTATCGACGTCTCCTGCAGATGCATCTCCTCTAAGATTTATTTCACATTCAGTCTGAACAGCTTAATGATTTTAATGATGGCCTTTCCTCTAGTGCCACTTTCAGGACAGACTTCTTAGTTAGTCACTCTACTCTGAAGTAAAGCTCTAAGAGGAGCAAAGTCCTCAGTATATTATATATATATATATATATATATATAGTGAGTATAATGAACAGTGCTGCATTGAGGGAAGTGGTTCACAAACTGGGTGGCTGGTGTCTCTGAGTTGGTGCAGACGACCAGGAGGAACAATGTGGACTGAAAACAACATGAATTGACCTTTTTTCACAGCAACACAGCTGTAACTAACAACATTAAGGCATCATAATTAATGCTGGAAGGGAGCCATCATCAATGCTATTTGTTTCACCTGTGCTTTGTCCTGCTATGACGAGTCTTCTGTGACTAAAGATTAGTGTCTGTTTGGTAGAGTAGAAGGACAATCTCAACATGGTGTGGACATATCTGAGTACGGCCCTCATGGTTGAGAGGCTCTGAGGCTGAGTTGATGTTTGTGTGTCCATGAGTTTCACCTAATGAAGACTTTAGGTGTGTTTCCATCACCTGGTTTGCAGTGAATAACTCAGCTATGGCGTAGTTTGGTCAGAAGTTGGTGCTATAGGCGACGCATGGCTGTAATCCGCCGGAAAACAGAGTAGAAGAAGAAGTAGAGGTTGAAAACTGGAGAGAAGTCTTCAGGAATTAGTTTCAGTTGGGCATGTTGTAATAGTTCTTTCATGTGAGTATTGGTCATGTTTCAGGCAATCATTCGCACGTTATGGAGATACCTGAGAAGACTCCGACGGAGGAAACAGCGGATCAGTCATGTGAGTTAAATGTTCAGCCTCGTCTTCCCATACAACAAAACTGCATTTTGAATTTGGTGTCGAGGGAAACATTTTGTTTTAGATGTATCACAGATACGTTTCTAAAGACAGTCCGTAGAAGTCAGCGTTGGGAGGAGGTCGGGTGGATGGATGGGTCAACAAACACAGGACTGTCACCCAGGAGACGATGTTGGTGAAAGTCAACGTTCACTTATTTTAATTTACATCCGTAGCTTAAATACCATAACGAACACTTTCAGCCAAACCGTGATGTTTTTGTTGTGTTTCAGTTTACAACGTTAACCACATTTTAAAACTGTTTTAAACTATTTAAACTGTTTTAAACTGTTTTAAACTGTGACTGTAATCTGGGAGAAAATCCGTTTCTCCAACATGTAATAGAGAGTTTGTGATAGAGAATGCAGTGTAGTCGTATGGGAACGTGATTTTGTAGGAGACAGGGATGAAATGTTCACTACGTCAGGGTTTATTCGGTAGAGGTTTCCACATCTCATTTTAGTGCATCAACACTTTTTCGACAAAGGTAAAAACCACCTCAAGCAAAAAAATAAAAACTTTTTTCCGCAATTGAGAACGTTTTATTGAATTTGTCCGTTTCCATACAGCTTTCCTAAAGTGAAACTTCAAAATGTGAATAAGAATAATGAGTGGAAACATTCGGCTGGTTTGACATGAAAAGGACATAAATAATGAAGCTTTGTGAGAGAGGTCCAACAATGAATAGTCACCAATATGTCCACATGTTGGGATGTGGTGATAATGAACTTTATGATCAGCTGGTTGTTTGTTTGCTGTAAAACACTCAACTTTACTTCAGCATCATTACAGAACGGTGGGAGGAAGTGATTGGAGCAGCGGTGACCTCCAGCGAGCCGTCGTGATGGAGTGAGTGATCAGAGAGTCGTGACTGACGGCTCACAGCGAGCAGCAAACAGATTGATCCGGTTTAGTGTCGCTGATACACTGATGGATGACTGGGAGGACAGACGCCTGTCACTCACTCACATTGTTGTCTGTAGTTTTAGACTTGTAAACCTGAAGTGACCTGAGGTTTCTTTACAGTTCAGTACATCTTTATATTTGCAACCAGAACCGAGCCTTTCGAAGCCGGCCGGTCTTTGTGCGTCGTGTCGGAGCGTCTAAAACATGAGACAGAAATCCTGCTATTGACTTTATAGGACAAACATTACATCTGCAAACATTTAGAACATATGTGGGAATTTGTTTTCAGTGTTTAAGTTCTGATGTTACTTTGGAGGATGGATACTTGAAAGCGGTTTTATTTCAGTTACATTTGGTGGAATTGATAAAACGATAAGTAAATATTTCCTGATCAGAAACTCTGATTTTTTTTTATAAGATTTAGCATTGTGAACATTATTTTTAAACATACATTATACAATATTTTCCATTTTAATAAAGATCCAACTATATTTTATTATTAATGTGACACATTTAAAGGGCTGAGAGCCGCGATGGAGGTCTGTCTGAGAGCTTTCTACTTTGGTTACACTTCTCAATCAGACAAAACAGTAGTTTGTCATGTTCATCAGTTTAAACAGATGTGTGTGTTTCTGCTGCTGAGTGTTATATACAGAGAAAAGATTCAACCTCCACTAAAGTCTGGCTTTGCTGCAGCACCTGAAACACGCCTGAGCTCGGGTAATGTGCTGATTGGAGGTCTGAAGCAGCTGCTTGTTCTTTGGTGAATCCTCAATCTTAGAGTTGTGCACAGACCCGTCCGTCTGCTGTCCGGTCAGATCAACAGAACAAACACCGGCAGGTCAAACTGCGTAGCTGACAATTAAAGGCCCAAAGCTCCCAAAGCTTCCGGCGGTGTTTAAAGCTGCCGGGCGTGAGTTCATCTTTTAATATGATTAGCAAGTCAGTACCTGGAAACGAGTCACTGCACTTTTCTTCCCCTCAGCATGATCGTGTTTTTATCCACAATTAAAACGGGTCTGCTGACTGAATAATATGAATAACTGTCCTGAAGGGGACGCTCACGTCTGTTACTGTCCTCCTCTTTGACTCCGTTTGGACGGGCTGCTAGGCAAACATGATTCCCAGCATTTCAAATGTTTGACTCAAAGAGGAAACTCCATTTGCAGCTCAGATGGAGGAGACGCGCTCGCTCCTGATCGGCTCTGACGGGGACTTCATCGCTAGCGAAGAACGGCGTGTTTGCCGTTGCTTTGTTGTCATATTTCACCTGTTTACTTCCTCTCATTGTGCAGTTTGACAGGAGACGCTCGTCTCTGCAGCGGCCCGTCACATCCGTTCACCACATGTTAGGAAGCTGATTGGCAGCCGATGAACGGGAAGGAAACTCTCACAGAGGAGACGGAGTTTCACTGGAAACAAGAAATCAAGAGTTTCACTGGAAACAAGAAATCAAGAGTTTCACTGGAAACAAGAAATCAAGGTACGACTGAACACACGGAGCAGGACAGCAGGACAGGAGGACAGAAGGACAGGAGGACAGGAGGACAGTAGGACAGCAGGACAGGAGGACAGCAGGACAGTAGGACAGCAGGACAGGAGGACAGCAGGACAGTAGGACAGCAGGACAGGAGGACAGGAGGACAGTAGGACAGCAGGACAGGAGGACAGGAGGACAGCAGGACAGCAGGACAGGAGGACAGGAGGACAGTAGGACAGCAGGACAGCAGGACAGAATGACAGGAGGACAGGAGGACAGCAGGACAGGAGGACAGCAGGACAGCAGGACAGGAGGACAGGAGGACAGTAGGACAGCAGGACAGCAGGACAGAATGACAGGAGGACAGGAGGACAGCAGGACAGGAGGACAGCAGGACAGCAGGACAGGAGGACAGCAGGATTGCGGTCTGTGATGCTGATTGTTTGGGTTGTGTTGTTGGTATTTGTTCCCACTATAGTAGTCTATGAATGCAGTTCTCTCATTTCACAAAACAGTAGTTTGTCATGTTCATCAGTTTAAACAGATGTGTGTGTGTCTGCTGCTGAGTGTTATATACAGAAGAAACACTCAACCTGCACTAAAGTCTGACTTTGCTGCAGCACCTGAAACACACCTGAGCTCAGGTGATGTGCTGATTGGAGGTCTGAAGCAGCTGCTTGTTCTTTGTGAATCCTCAATCTTAAAGTTCTGACAGAAGTCCCGGCACAGACACAAAGCAACGTACCGCTGTGGACGCCACGTTAGTTCAGATCCGAAAACAAACACAAGGCTTTCACCCAGGAGACCGCTGTTCACGATGTTCAGGGTCATTTTCGCTGTCCAAATGGAGCAGCTTTAAGCCCAACCGTGTAGTTCTTTACTAAACCGAACTAAAGCGGTTCTGTTGCCTGAGTCTAAAGTGACGCTGCTGGTAACTGTAGAAGTTTAGATGATGAAAATAAAGACAAGGGTTGTGACAAAGTGGTTGTTTGTGACGAGCTGGGATGAAAACGTGTTGAGACTTTAGTGATTTATTGAAAGAGGCTTACAGGTTCAGCTCATTAAAGAGCAACATAGACATGGAGGGAGGGAGGGAGGGAGTGAGTGAGTGGAAGAGTGCTGCTTATATCCTGCACGGCTGATGAGGGAAAGTGGAAACAGGTGAGCAGCTGAATGAGAGAGTCAGGTGACTGGGACAGGTGGGAGAGTCTGAGGGCCCCTGCTGGATGGAAGGAGAACGACTGGAAGTCTGTAAACCAGCCAGGAGCTGTCCGAGTTCAGAGGCCTGCACTACGAAGCCTGTTGAACATACCCAGGGTATCTTCTTGTTATCTGGTTGAACTAACCCAAAGAAACAGCCAGTCAGAGGAGTCAGAGTTCAGAAGAGGCTCCATCGTGTGTTTAAAGGAGTTTCTGTTTTAGTGACGAAGCGTCTCACAGGCTGCTGCAACATGCTGAAGAACACTGAGAGGAAACCACAATAAATAGATAAATCAATAAATGAAACGAGCCCAGAGCTCACATGGTTGAGTCAATCAATACATGTTGGTGATAGAAGTGTAATTGCATAATGCAACAGAGTAAACACATCCAACACACACTCTAATCGAATCAGACCAACTCTCTGCAGAGGTCACACACACATTTGGCCTTATTAAGAACAATAGGGAAATGAAACTGCTCTTCAGTCGGCAGATGGAACCTGAGATAATGAAATTAAAGAAGCAGGAAGAAGAACAAACAAACTCATTTAGAAATACTGTAATTATTATTAATTATGAACCAGCGTATTAACCCCTCGCTGACCACAGGAAGGAGATCACTGCACCTGGTCGTCCAGAAGTAGATCCAGCTCATCAGTCACACGTTGTCTTCACATTACTGATTAGAGATTAAACACATGACACGCTTCATAAGAGAGCTTTAATGGTTGAGTTTAGAACATGTTGAGAGATACAGGCTAGCTGGTCACTTTTCATTAGGAGCTCATTTTGGTCATTTTTTGCCAGCGGATCAGTTTGAATTCATGCATGGAGTGATGGAGCGATGGAGTGATGGAGCGATGGAACGATGGAGCGATGGAGCGATGGAGCGACGGAGCGATGGAACAGTGAACTGTTAGATGAGAAGCTGCAGGCTGCTCACCTCCAACATCTGAGAGAGGTAACGGACCACTTTCACTTTGGTTGTTTACGGACTCACGCCGTGTGCAGCATCACGGCGGCTCACAGAATGATGGAAAAAGGCCAATTATTGTCTGACTTGTGAGGTAATGGACTCCCACACCTGTAGCTCCGGCTGCATAGCTGATGCTCAGACATGAAGGGTATTGATCCTCTCAGCATACGAAATGTAAAACCATCCTTTTAAAAGATATAGATTGTTAAGCAGTCCACCAATTTGGTCTGTAATATCTTCATAAATATTTGATGGACTGCTGTTCAATTTTGTACAAACATTCATGGTTCCCTGGGGATGTATCTTAATAACTAATACCACCATCAGATCAGAGTTTCATGTTTTATGCATAGACTGTTTATAAGGAGTGGATGTGGTCACCGTGACGTCACCCATCGGTTAGTGGACGGACGTTTTGAAGCCTCAAGTTCAGCATCTTGGTTGTTTTAGGAACCAGAAGTGACATCAGAGGGCGGAGCTAAGAACAACCGGACACTGAATGAGATGTTTTTAGGCGACCAAAATGTTCTAATTAACTGTGATGAAGTGAAAACTCACTGTGATGAAAGGGTTAAAGCTCTTAGACTAAAACACGGACAACTCCCAGACCGGACAACGGCGTGGTAGCGACCTGTCAATCAGCAGGTAGCCCCGCCCTAAAGCATCCCCTGCTTTATGGTCTATCTGACTCTAAATGGGACCATCATTTACTAAATGAACATCATGCTGTATTGAAGAAGACTTGAAACATAAACTCATGTTGAGGATGTTTACTGAGGTCATAAATCAAGTTTCTCAGAGACTTCTATACAATCAGAGGAGTCGAACTGAGTCAAATGTTAGCATGCAAACACACTACACTAAGATGGACAAGGTGTTTTCTTTAATGTTAGCATCGTGAACATGTTAGCATGCTGACTCTTGTTAACATCTGGGCCTAATTTAAGAAATAATTGTCCTCATTTGAAGACGTTATCTGTTGGATTCAGTGTGTTTTGGACATCAATTAAAAATGTAATCAAACGTATAAACCCACTCATTATTCCATTATTATTGTATCTGTTCCATGAAGCAGTGTGACGGCCGGCAGGAGAGAAGTAGAATATGTTTAAGTGTGTAGCAGAGGAATCATAGTTATTTCTGTCTAATTACCGGGACTCTTTGACCGTGATGTATGTGTGATTGGACATAATGAAAGCACAGACTGTCCCTCCGCTGCCAATCTAATCCCACTAAATGTATGAAAATAGAAGCTCAGCTATTGTTGGAGTCAGCGTGCTGCCTCAGCATATACATCCTCTGACACCATTTGGAAGAGGTGCACCCTGGGATACTCTCTCGCTGGGACAAAATCCATCTCGATCCATCTCCCCTCTGGCACGGCGAGAGGAAGTTTGATTGATTTATCAGGCCGGCGTCTCCCCAGCCTCCCTTTAATGAGACAGTAATAGCCCACGGTCGGCCGGCACTCCAGAGACGAATGTGAAGGAGAGGCGAGCAGCACCGAACAGAAATGTGGACAGAATATGTAACCCGAGGTACAATCAATCCAACACACACTCACACACAGACGGAGAGAGAGGAGAGAGATGGCCGGTGTGTGTGTGTGTGTGTGTGTGTGTGACAGTGTGCACGGTAAAGAGACAGTTCAGAAGTAGGAAAGAGAAGGAAGCCCTGACTAAAGTTATTACTGTTTACTGAAAACAGAGTGATTTAAAGGGACTGTATTTCACTTTTTACACATATAAACGTGTTTTAATTGTTTTTTATTGCTGATGTGTGAACGGGTCGTAATCTAACCTAAAACATGAGACCTTCCACGACTTCCTGTGTTTCCTTCATCAGCCTGTAGACGGCGTTTAATGTGAGGAACCCGGGTCCGTTTCTCCATCAAGATTAAAGGAACCCGACTTCCTGCTATAAGACGGTTGTTGTGTACAAGCACAGATTACAGATTAAGACCTGCAGTCGACACTAGATGGTTTAGAATTAAACACAACATATAAAACATATTTAAGGATGCCTTGATTAGTTTGCATCCTCTGGGGATCATGAATATCCACGTTAAAGTGCATGGATATGGAGACAGGAGTTTTTGAGATACTTTGTCAAGTGTTGGTCAGTTAGAAACTGTGATACTCTGTCCAAAATCAACAGGGTTCATCCTCTGGTGATCATGAACATGGTCAGTCAGAAACTGTGATACTCTGTCCAAAATCAACAGGGTTCATCCTCTGGTGATCATGAACATGGTCAGTCAGAAACTGTGATACTCTGTCCAAAATCAACAGGGTTAATCTTCTGGTCATCATGAACATGGTCAATGAGACATTGTGATACTCTGTCCAAAATCAATATGGTTCATCCTCTTGGGATCATGAACATGGTCAATGAGACATTGTGATACTCTGTCCAAAATGAAAAGGGTTCATCCTCTGGTGATCATGAACATAGTCAGTCAGAAACTGTGATACTCTGTCCAAAATCAATAGGGTTCATCCTCTGGTGATCATGAACATGGTCAATGAGACATTGTGATACTCAGTAAATTACATGTCAATGATGTCCTTGTGATGATGGATATTATTGAAGATATTTGCGTATTAAACTATAACCTCACTGACAGCTTTAGCAGCGGCTAACTGTTAGCGAGGAGCTAAAATAGGCCGAGGAGCAGACGCAGCCGAGGACAGCGAAGAAGAGCAGATCAGAAGTGGAGAGCTGCCTCAGACGGAGCAGCAGACAGACGGAGGCAGCAGGTAGAGCAGGCGTCTGCTGATTGCCAGCAGCAGTCGGTCACCGCAGCCTTTAATTAAAGTCACTCTCCGGAGCTCTTAAGCAACAGACAACAGCAGCGGGAGGCGAGCCGGCTGACCTGTAATGGTCTGAGGGTGAGTGGGAGGCGGGATGGCAGCATCCTGCCAACCTGTGATTTTCATGGGAATTAATGACACAGTGGTGGCGACATCATTTCCTTGACACTCTTCGCCGGAGGGGGGAAAGGTGAGGCGCTGACCTTAGCGTTGATTCCCCCCCCCCACCGCTGTACGTCTCCAGTTTGGAAATATGAAATGTTACAGAGCAGGAGACGGAACAAACAGCCTCGGGTAGTAAAATGCAGCGTGTAGGCAAGAACGGTCGTCATTCTGCGTCACCGACTGCCATTTGTTGTGTCGTCTGAAGTCACCGTGGAAACGGGGCTTTTTCTGAAAAGGTCAACGATAAAAGACGTGTTGAACAGAAGAAATCTGCTGAACAGAAGAAATCTGCTGAGGTTTGTTACCCGTTTGTTCCCCGAGGTCACACATCCATCCATCCATCCATCCATCCATCCATCCATCCACCCATCTATCCATCCATCCAGCAGCAGCAGCTTCATGTTCCAGTCTGTTTGAGTGTTGTTCTCTCTGAACAAAACAAAGAGCATCTCCTCAACACACTCTGGGGACAAGGATTATAAGAATGATTTATATGTTTCAGATAAATAACATTTACATTCTACATTAAATGACAACAGGATGTAGAGGAGTAGAGGATCCACATACATGAGAGCTGAGGAGGAGGTTCATGAACATTTCTTAAAACAAATATGTGCATATATAGATTTTGTTCTCACCGTCTTCACCGTCTCCACCGTCTCCACCGTCTCCACCGTCTCCGTCGCTCTCAAACTCTGTTCATAGATAAACCTACGAACAGTAAAACATTGTAATCAGCATTTATCCCACAAAATTAATTCATATTTAATCCACATAACTGTGAACCAGAAAGAATAAAAGCTGGATCGTGGGTCAAGAAACACCTGACTTTCACCCAGGAGTTGATTTATTTGTCACGTAACTTCCATACTTAAGTTACGCCACTTCCTTCATTTCCTTCACTTCCTTCACTTCCCAAACCACAGGAAACAACTTGGTTAGGTTTAGGAAAAGATGGTGAAGACGGAAGTTTATTTTGAAAAGACTGGAGTGTAAATTGACCCGTGCATCACGTTTATCTGGACATTTTGTAGGAAAACGCACAAAAAATGAGGACTAACTTTTGTTAAGATATCACAGGAAGCGTTTGAGGATACGTTGCATTAACGTGTCACTTTTATGGGAATATCAGGAGAAACACGCTAACACAAGGTAGAAATACACACAGAGGGCCTTTTGATTTCAATGTGATCAGATCAGCCGGCCACATCTGGAGCACGTCTGGAGGAAACACAGTCGAAGGTCCAGCTAAGCACTGAGGGCTCGCTCTGTTAGGTGTCTGGTGGACAGCTGCACTGAAGCACAGCTGTTAGAGGAGCTGAGACTGACATCTGCAAACAGCAACTGAAGCATGGCCACTGGATGCAACCACATTGGGATTCCGGCTGCGCTTAACCTCCGTCATACCTCCTCTCACCGGGACTGGAAGCGTCTCACCGATCTTCAGCTCGGACGTCAGCAGACAGATTCTGAGGTGGTTTTTATATCTTTGTTGGGCTTCAGATATGTTTGTTAAAGGAATAGTGTGACTGCTTGAGAGCACTCTGGAGTCGGTACAGGAAATATGAAGCTACCGCCAGCAGCCAGTTAGCTTAGCATCACATAGAGACTGGAAACAGGTAACAAGATCTGCCTACCAGCACCTCTAAAGCCTTTAAAACTGAACCCAACCTATTACTGTATGTGTTGACAGTTTAATCTGGACAAAGACTAAAGTCTAAAAACACAACTTGTGTCCAACAGACTACATGTTGCCTGGTTCATGTTCATGTTCATGTTCATGTGTAGTCAGAAATAGTCCGTCGTGTCTCTCAGAGCTGGTTATTTAGGCGTGTCAGGTCATCACAGCGAGTCCAGAACTCTAAACGTGCTCAGAACGAGTAGGCCATGTGAGCTCCTCTCACTGCGCTGCGTATTGATAAATCCACGGAACTGTCCGAGGTCCTGAAATAACAAACACATTCCTAATTGTGATTCTGCCTGCTGCTGAGAACCGCTGCTTTCTAAGAGTAAATGAGTAACAGAGTTGTAACTGCAGAAGTTGTGAATATTCTGCAGTAGGTTGTTTTTTTCAGACGTCTCAGTGACTAAAGTGTAGTTTGGTGTCTGCAGAGCAGCTGTTGCATCATGTTGAAGAACAGCTTACAGCACATTACAGGCAGGACAGGACCGAGTCAGCGAGCTGCAGCCGGCGCCGTCCTGCTGGCCGCGTGTACCCAGGGACCTCATTAGTCCGAGCGGGCTGCTCCATGGTCACCGCGGCTCCTTTGAGGGCTGGCAGACGGCCACGAGGACCGGCTTCTTACCCGCTGAGGGTTCGCCCGCTGAAAGGCCGGAGCAGCGACCTGAGACTCCAAATAGGCTGGCTGTCTCGCTGGGGAAGTCAGGGTGAGGGAGGGTGAGGGAGGGTGAGGGAGGGTGACGCATCGGCACGCTCTGACACTTGTTTGGAGTTCAGAAGGTAACAGCAGGTAGACGCACGCCAGCAGCGGCGCCTCACATTTCAGAGTTTACTGCACTCTCTGTTTGTTTGTACAGGAAAGTTTCCTCAGAGAGGAAATCTTTCATCTTCACACTGGAACACACACACACACACACACACACACACACACACACACACACAATATGACTTTGACTTACACTCATTCCCCTCGGAGCTTCCCTAACCTTAACCTAACCTTAACCTAACCTTAAACTAACCTTAACCTAACTGCAGCTGATCTTTTATGTGACAGTATTCAGACTGAACGTTTGCCTCTAACAATAACTGCATGCATGACATCACTAAGAGCTCAGATGACCTGTCTGGAACCAGAGTGAGTGTGATCTGACTGTTCCTGCAGTTTAACATGTTGAAGACATGTTTCAGATCACACAGTGAAAGAGGAGCAGCCAGGTTGGGAACCAGTGTTCTAGACAAGAGTGTTTGTGTTTGTCTCTGTCCTGTTTCAACATGACGATGTCCCCGTGCACAAAGACGGCTTCAGGAAGATTTGACCAGTTTGGTGATGAAGAACTTGACTTGTCTGCACGGAACCTCAACTGAGAGAAAATCCCTGCAGCCGAGTTCAACATCTGGTGGAAAGACTGAAACCAGAAGAGTTCTAGTTTGAGCTAGGGATGCACCGATACCGGTACTGGTAACGGGCCGGCCCTCACTTTCATTGCACCACAGGGTTTTGCTTGCACCCTCTGACTCGCGCGTGCGTTAGACTCCTTGGTCCGTGTTTCAAGACGGGTCGGGTGGGTTGCAGACATCGCCGCAGACCCCTGGCGCCTTTTACGCGGGCCGAGCCCCGATCTGGGGGCACGACGCGGTCGACAGTCGGGAGCAGGGAGCCCCGTCACGGTGCGGCGAGGTCCGGGCGGGGAGCGCTGTAAAGATGCGGCCGCGAGCCACCTTCACCCCGAGCCTTTCCACACCGACCTAGAGCCGGTGGCGGCGCACCGCCTCGTATGCGGGACTCCCCAGCCTGCCGTGTGTCGCTCACACCCTCCAGCTGGCTGTTAACGAGGGTCTTTAGGCACAGAGAAGTACTCGTATCGGTACTCGGTATCGGAGAGTACCCAAATGTAAGTACTTGTACTCGGTCTGATATAAAGTGGTATCGGTGCATCCCTAGTTTGAACAAGAAGGGAACTCGGAGAGCGACCTCCGCCGTGTTCTAAATGCGATGCCACACCTTCCACCAAGTTTCATGAAGTTGTTCTGAACCAGAACCAGAACCTCCTTGGCGGAGGTAATAATGACCATGGTATTGGAATCACATGTTGTGGGTGTAATGTGTCCACATACTTTTGTCCATGCTGTGTATTGTGTGATGTGATGCTGAATGTTCAGCGGAGCGTGTCCTCTGTGGGTTCATTAAACAGTCTCATGTCTCCACAGTGTGGACCTCTGTATGCAGCGATCTATAAACCCGGTCTGCGGTCTTATTGGACCTCCCTGTTCCATGCTGATGTTAATGTGAACACACTCGGCTCTGCGGCGCTGCCTTCTGTTTCCTGGACTGTTTCCATGGTAATAATCAGCTGCTTTTGTCCATTCATACACAGAAAAGCTGTTAGTGTTCAGGATATGAAGATGCATGTGAACAAATTATCGTGCACTTCTCTGCAAACTCAACAGGATATGAAGCAATATCTGAGTATGTTCGTGTGTTTGTTCAAAATTAATTTTCACCACTATCATCTGGCTCTGATGGGACGCGTGTTGTAATGAAAGAAATCACCACATCAAACTCCTGTTTTTACATGTTTTACATGATGAACAATCACAGCTAATTACAGCTAAATGATTAATCAGTCTGTAATCTAAAAGCTCTTATTGTTGTTCATCGGGTCTGATTGTTGTGTGCTAATGCAGAGCAGAATTATAAAATCTGTCCTCTAAATCCTCCGTTGATAATAATTTGGGGATTTCTGTGACTCATTAATTTTAAATTAGCCACAAAAACAGAGACAGAGACAAAAGATTAAAATCTATCGAGTTGTTTCAGCAGGAGGATCTCTTCATATCTAGAGCTAATTAAAAATAAAAGCATTTATTTTTGTGACGCTTAATCGCTCATTTTCTCATAAAAAGTCTGTAAAAATGACTGTTAGTCGAGTAATGAACGATTAGTCATCAGCCTTCATCAATCTGTACACAGCGATGATGTCACTTTGACAACAAGAACTGCAAACTGCTGCCTGGAAAGACTCTAAATCACACTGATATATTCACATTAAATCAAATTAATGCAACCATTTTGATAATCAATTACTAATTTTAACTCATTAATAACAAAAAAATGTGCTGCTTTTGTCTGTTTTATATCATCAGAAATTTTATTTCATTGGGTTTTGGATTTATGGAGGAAAAAAGTAAAATATGGATTGATTGATTTTTGAACCATTTAACCTCTTCATCCCTTCAGGGGGCTGGAAGGTTCTCCTACAGACAGACACAAAAGAAATGAAGAATAGATCCACAACTAGCAGGTCTATCTGCATGATGTTGGTCTCTATGGAGAGGTCAGACCTCATTTACAGAAACATTTACATCTACCGGGTCCGGCGGGTAAAAGAGGTTAACCTGCAATGACTGACTTTCAGCGACATAAAAAGATTGATTATGTCTCCTTCAAAGATACATTTATAAAACTGTTCAATACAATTAAAGAAAGGCGTTAGCTGCAGCCCTAGAGTTGAATATAAAGACACGGTTCATAAATGAGCCGTGTCTTTCCTGCTCCACCTGACGGCTTTAGATCACAGCGATGTGGAAGCTGGTCTACCTGCCGCGCTCCTCCTCCTCCTCACAAACACCTGACATTTTATCAGCTCCGCTACGAGTCCAGAATGTCACACATGTTGTCTTTCCTCTTCCTCTCTCTTCAGTCCGCTCCTCATTTTCACTCTGTGGGTGTACAGTGTTTGTATTGCATCTACATTCCACTCGGAGCGTGCGACCTCGGTGTCACTTCGTTTCTGACGAAGCAATCAGGTAAAAATGGGTCTGAAATGGCAGATTACTTCAGACGGAGCGGCGAGCGGAGAACGCAGGCGGACTGCAGGCAAATTGCCTCTTTCAACACTTAAATAAAGGCGGGAGGTCAGGAGAGGCTGAGCGAGAGGCTGAGCACACACACACACACACACACACACCCTCCTCGTCCTCCTCGTCCTCCTCCGTCCCTCCGTCCTCCTCCATCCCTCCGTCCTCTCTCTCTCTCTCTCTCTCTCTGTGTCGCTCAATCCAATTCAATGAATCTTTCTTGACATGATGTTTTGATAAAACAAGTCTTGAGCTCGGTGTCTCAGTTACAGGTTTAAATCTGTAGTGTGATTGTAGTGTGATTGTAGTATGATTGTAGTGTGATTGTAGTATGATTGTGATTGTAGTATGATTGTAGTATGATTGTAGTGTGATTGTGATTGTAGTGTGATTGTAGTGTGATTGTAGTGTGATTGTAGTATGATTGTAGTGTGATTGTAGTGTGATTGTGATTGTAGTATGATTGTAGTATGATTGTAGTGTGATTGTCATTGTAGTGTGATTGTAGTATGATTATAGTATGATAGTGTGATTGTAGTGTGATTGTAGTGTGATTGTAGTGTGATTGTATTATGATTGTAGTGTGATTGTAGTGTGATTGTAGCGTGATTGTAGTGTGATTGAATTGTGATTGTAGTATGATTGTAGTGTGATTGTAGTGTGATTGTAGCGTGATTGTAGTGTGATTGTAGTATGATTGTAG
>CAKALU010035456.1:0-21878 GCA_916700995.1 Hozukius guyotensis
AACAGTCCAACTATTAACCAACTCAAAGACGCAGACAAGTCTCTAATGCTTCATTTGAGTGACATCAGACCTTAATATTCACTTTGACCTGAATGTGCCATCAGGTCTAGTGAGGAAAATGTTCATATTATTTGCCGAAATGTTCTGATTTCTCATTTTCAAGTTCACTATGGAGAAAACAACAAGTAGTACTTGTGCTGAAGAACATGTGTGTTAATGCAAAATTAACTCGTCGTTATTTTATTTTATTTTAGTAGCACTCTTTTAAAAAGAAAAAAGAAAAAAAAGCATGTGCAAAAGCACAAATGAGCACGTCCTAAAATGCAGATCGTGACACAAATTATGTGAGATAGCACCAAATCCGTGGCTGAAAATAATCCACAACAATTCACATTTTACTCCTGTTTGAGAAACATTTCATAATAACGACAGTTCCCACATCTTTTAGGGAATTATTCAGCCTTTTTTGAAAATGAAACCACTGTTTATTCATGAGCCCGTCAGTAGGAACCACTGACAAAATATACATAATATCGTCAGCCTTATCCTTTAAATCTATTGTTGTTAAAAAGGGAAAAAATCCATGTGACGAGTTTTCAGGAAAAATAAAAGTTTTTACTCATTTCAAAATAAATAAATGAATTGCCCAAATGGCAAAATTATCAAATTGATTGTTGCTTATTTAATCATAAATATTGACTGTGGATACTTGATTTGAGGATCACAGGTATCTTCAGGATCATTGCCTCTCTTGAGGCTTGTCATGGTGGTTTCCAGCTGTTTCCATCCAGCTGTTGGGAAAAGAAACATACTGAGCTCAAACATACATTTGGTAGACAGGCCACATGTAGCTTAGTCAGTGAAATCCAAACTATTTCTTCCTGTTTGTAGGTGTTTTCTTCATATAATATATTCCTTCATAGTGGGATTTTTTTTTCATGCACAGTACACATTATCTGCATTTAAATAAATTGTGCTCATTTCCCAGGCTTTTAATCCGACCGTTTTTTTTTTTTAAAGTTTCCTGAAACTTTTACTTTTTGAGATACATGTATGGCAGTAGGTCTGTTCATGTGCTGTATATGTATTTTCAGTGCTTTGAAACTATTCATTTACAAATTACTAAAGGGTAAATTCCTTCATACTGTATGCCCCTCTTGCTCCTTGCAGTGAGAGAGCAATTTATGGAAGTTGTTATTGGACTTTATTAGTTGTAATCCACAGAAGACATTCCACGAATGTGTACCATGATTTCCAAATATTTCACTATCCACAAACATGTATTTTTGTATTTGTGTTGTGTAAAGTCACATCCACAAAAATAACGCTTTACATGTTTATGGATAGCGAAATATTTGGAAATCATGGTACACATTTGTGGAATGTCTTCTGTGGCTTACAACTAATAAAGTCCAATTAAAACTTCCATAGCAATTAAGCTTTCCACCCTGCTGTGGTAATGTAGAGCTGCACTACCAAACCAACACAACGTCACTGTTGGGTAGTGCAACAATATTTTATGTGCCATGAAAGGCTTTGGCAAGAGTTTCATCACAATGGTCAACAATAGAACACTTTTTATGATGCTGCATTTCACATCCTTGGCCTTTGTTTTTTTTGTTTACAGCCATTTCCAAATGGAATATGAAATGAAGGCTATGAATAGAAAACCTCCACATTACATTCAGCAGTTTCAGAGTGCCGTCGATGCTGGTAAAATACAAGAATACAAACTACTGTACAATAAACTGAACTTTAATCTAATGAGACCTGCAGTCACCTGTGTGACCAGCTGGCAGTTAGCTGTTATAACTATGATGGGATGTCATCATAGAGGTTAAAAAGCAGAAGGGGCCTCTTGCTTCACGCATCGTGTTAGCCAAAGTTTGTCTGCTGTAGTTTTCTGAGATCTGTGGTGCTGGATCTTTGACGGATCTTCACATCCTGTGATCCAGATGTTCGACTGAGAAGAACAGCTCTTTTGGTTTTAGAACAAGAACCTGAAAACATATTGGCAGTGTGTTTCAGTCCATGGACACAAGTACTCTACAACTAGTACATTAGTTCTGCACCAATATGCTTCATCTTTTCACCAAGAGTTCAATCTGAGTTTCTGCACTTGTCTGATGGCCAGCAATAGTGCCTCTAACCCTGGACAGCATCAACAGACGTATATATAAAAAAAAATGTCATACAATGATGATGCTGGATCATAGAGTGAATATCCAGGGAAGACTGTTGAGGTCACAGAGGCCAAGACGTCTTTGTCTCTAAACCGACTCAAAGGTCCCCACCATTAGCTGATGATGTCACACTTCTGTCAAGACATCCTCATAGTGGTCCAAGAGAGTCCTGGGACTCCTGCTCATTGGCCAGCATCGTCCGCCCGTTGTCACTGTAGCTCCTGTTTGGCAGGAAGGACAATCTGAAAAAACAGACAGAGAATTCCTTAGTAAATTGTAATAAAGTCTAATCCTAATAAAGTTCTAATCCCCCCCTTGTTTTTCAGCAGGAGCCATTCAATGTATTGACACTCCGGGATTTCCTCTCTATATAGTAGAGGTTGGGACACACTAGAGGTCTTTATAAGCCTTATTGATTTTTTATAAACGTTGATTTATGCATACTTGATTTAGCTGATTCTTTAAATCTCACAGTTACACAATAACCAGGCCATGCTATAGGTTTTCCAACATATCCACATACAGCGGATTGTATGATATCTTACGAAAAGTTATTGTGTTATTTTTCCTACGTTTTCCTACGAATGTCCAGCAACATGAGGGATCAGTGCGCATGTGCAAGCCCCTGCTGTGTTTAGGCAACAAAACTACTTAGTTAGGTTTAGGAAAAGATTGCGGTTTGGGTTAAAAATAACTATGGAAGTGGTGTTACTTAAATACAGAAATTGCATGACAAATAAGTCAATGTTGACTTCAAGTTTCACACGGGACACAAACAGTGGTCTCCTGGTTGAAAGTCTGGTGTTTTTAGACCTATTAATCCACCCCGATCGCCTCCTTACGCGGACTCTTTATACTACGTTACCCTTCCTGGCTCACAGTTACGTGGATTACATACAAATTGATTATGTGGGTTAAATACAAATTATAGTGCATCACGTTTCATGGGTATAGCTACGTATAGGAACAGCTTGAGATTTTCCTGCTGACTTTAAACTGTAATGTCTCTGATGCCAGAAAATCTATCATCACCGGCACAATAAGAATAAAACAAATACATTTAAAACAAGTAAAAACTAAAGAAATACTGTTTCAAGTAATCAAAAAGATCTGACTGGTATTGTAAGAAAAGCTTAGGAGGAAAAGTTAAGGCCAAGGCACAGTTGTATCATAGCTGTGCTGGCAGAATTTGAGAAGAGTTTCATTGGGAATATAAAGGGGAAAGAGGCATGGGAAACAAGTAAAGAGCGACTGGGAAATACTGTCGACATTCTTCTCAAAGTAGCCAGCAAAGTCCTCTGAGAAGATGGATGAAGAGAAGGGAGACAGAAAAGTTTAGTTTAAAATGGCAAAAGGACATTTAGCATTTGTTTTTGCAGCAACAGTTTATTTAAAGTACAATCTTTAAATAAGAAATAAATACTTAACGTAGCAAAAAGAATGAGATTTAATGATTTAGTGTGTGCTCTATGTTGTCATTGGTCTGTTGACTGAGGTCAAGAAAACAGCAGCAAAATGTATTTGTTTATAATCCAAATGGATGTTTGTCCATCATGTTCTGGTGGTTTTACAGCCTTGACAGATTTAGTGTTTCCAAGTACTACAAATACACAGATACTAGATATGGTGACAGAAATACATTAATTACATGTCTTTGTCCTGTAGAAACTTGAGTTAGACATATATCAGGCAAATACTGGCCGTTTGTCAGCAGATTGTACAGATTACACAAAAGCAAGCTACAAAAATATGAAGCCAGTTAGTTTAGCACACACACACTGTGTGTATCTTATCATGTCACTGTATATACACCCTACCATAGACCCAGGAAGCAAGTAACCTTTGGAGTCTCATATGATATTTTTTATGAATAAAAGACTGAAATGTATTTGTGTTTTTCACAATGTGATTATATTGCTTAGCTGTTGTTTCGGAACCATGGACATGGACTGCGCATGTGTGGGTTTGGTGCTGTCCGTAGTACTGAAATGGAGCGGAAGAGATCAATAGACAGACGGACAGAACACGTCGCTTTGGTTTCTTAGCCTGCTTGCTGTTCGTGGTTGTAAAGATAGAGACAGAGCGAGAGAGAGAGAGAGAAAAAGAAAGAGAGCTACAAGCCACAAACAGCTGTTTCTACGCGCCTCCCCCTGCTGATTTTGACAGAGAATCATTCATAAGTTGGAAAAATATTTAGCGCTCAGCTAGTGCTACGTTCTTATGTCAGTGATCTGATTAATAAAGGTATTCTTTGATTTTGAAACAGTAGCCTTATGTTGTTGTTATTTAGACTTTCTGAGGCTATTGCATGGTTAAATCAATTCATTATATTTTATGAAAAAATTCCCCCCTCGCAGTTTTTAACACTGACGACACCTGGTCTGGGTGTCGGACTAGAAAAGTGTTCTATAACTTTACTCAATACTCATACGCATAAGTAATATAGGCCTATATCTGTGGCCCCCCCCCTGTTCAGATGTGTTCTGTGGAGCTCAAACAGAGCGTTTCAGACAGTAGGTGAAAAGAGTCGCTGCAGTTCAGCCAGTATGAGAAAAGTAAAGCTTTTTTTGAACATTAAAGCATGTAAACATGTTCTAGTAGAAACCCAAAATACAAGTATGCACCTGAAAATAAGCATAATAGGTTCTCAATAAGTTAAAATTTGTCAAAATGAATAGGTTGAATTAAACAGCAATTTTGTGTCATGCTATTTTTGGAAATGTTACATACGGTTGAAAAAAAAAATACCACGGTTTAAATTCCTTAAACTTACAGGGACCACCACTTTTGACATGTAACCCCGTTCACTTCAACATGTTTTTCAGTAGGTTGAGTTCAGTTGAGTGTTTCACTGAGAGAATGAAGAGTAACGTGTCTTTAGTTAAATTAACCGCATATTAACCTTTCCTCAAATTGAACCTCAATCCCAGTACAAATGGAAATCCTTAACTAGTCTGAAGTGGTAAAAAGTCCTTTACTGTGGAGATATTTAGTAATCTGTCCCCCTGTGTGAAGACTGTAGGACCTCATGAGTATGGGAAAACACACACACACACACATACACACACACACGGTCGTGCTTCCATCACTTTAGAGGACATTACATTGACTTACATTCATTTTCAGGAATCCAAGTCTTCACATTAAAATATAATGGTTTACGTCATGGGGACGTGCATTTTGTCCCCGAAAGGAAGGCGAGTCCCCACAATGTGACTGCGTAAACAGATATATGTCCCCACAACATGAGTAATACAGACACACACACACACACACGCAAACACACACCTGAACGGACGTCCGGGTGAATTCCTTCTGGTAAGTCCCAGTGATTAGCTAGTTGTTATCAGACCATTTACTCCAGTGACCACACACACACACACACACACACACACACACACACACACATACAGTCCCATGTGAAGGCATGTCCCGGGTGAGGAGACGAGGGAGGGAAATATAAACAGAAAATGTTCTGTAACTTCTGCTCCTCTGTTTTGTGTGTTTTCTGGACAGTGAGTGTGTTTACAGTCCAAACACACTTTGTCTGTCTGTCTGTCATACTGCCGTGGATGAGACTCCAAACAGCCACCAGGGGAAGGATCAGTATTATTAGATAATACTGAGAAGGAAATTCAGAGAAACAGGCATCCGTATTACAAATAAAAATAGAATGAGAGTCTGAGGTCAAAAACCTCCCCACAAAAATGTAACCCTGTCCCCCACAGATTGCATTCATACACAACTAATTTGCAATGGCAAATATGCTGCGGAGGGAACGTAATTGCAGCAACATTTTGTTCCAATGCAGGAAGCGTTGCTTGGGGTGGATGGTTGGGTGTAAAAAGCACAACACTATTTCACCAGAGAGCAGGGTTAGTGTTCTGCATCCCAGGCGTGGTTTGGATTAGGATAATAAAACTCGTGGTTAAGGTCATAAAAAAAAAATCTGTAGTGAAAAAGTCAACATGATTCAAGAATCAAGTTGGAGTTAATTTAAGTTGACTTTAAATACTGAACCAAGACCACGATCTTTCCTTGACCTTCACTGAGTGGTTTGAGTTGCCAGGAGTGAATTTTGTAGGGAAAACAAGTGGAAGGCACTAAATATGAGCATTTTACAGATGCGTTCAATAAAAAATGTCTTATTCTTGTTGAAAAACAAAGTAACCCTGGGCAGCGCTACGTTTCCTACAAAAACATACAGTAGCAGCCGATGTTAATTGCTGTAGTTGCATATGAATGTACATTTTTGGAGGAGTTTTAGGAGGGTTAAAAAGTCACATCATTGAAGTACCTCTGCAGAGGAATAAAGACAGATAGGGTGTTGCTTGAATTGCAGTAGATTTTCCTTTCAACATTTGCTTTGTTTGTTCATGTTATTAAAACTGCAGTAGTCAACATTTGTTCAATTAGAACTTCATTACCCACAAACCCTGCTAATTTACATCAGTAAAGCATTTCAAATCAGCCCGAATGCTTTTGATATTTTATACCAAATAAAAAGTTTCCGAAGCTCATTCACTGATATTTAGGAAACAGTTTATTTTCCCTTTTGTTTCACGTTTGCACAATCAAGTTATATAAACCCGAATATGTCCATTGTCCTTGTTTTCCGAAACACAAATCTGCTACAGCAATTTATTATGTATTTATTGGGTTATTTAACAGGTACAGACATAACTGTAAATGGGCCAGAGTTAAGGGTTGCTTTTCAATTGTATGCCAAGCAATAATAAGTATCCTACAATAAGTATCCATTAGGGGTGTAATGCAAAGCTACTCTCTGTATCTGTTTATGTCCCAAAAATATATGTATCCGGATTGTTACAGAAGTTGTTAGAAATTGTACAGTTTTGCATTCATTTGTTTTGTACTGTCATTTATACTCCTCATACACACATCTACAAGTTTAGCTGCCAACAAAATAATATAATAATATAAGTAAAACTTGATTTATATAGCACCTTTTTTAACACATTAGTACAGGAAAAAAAAGAAAAACCAACTTAAAGAAGTGGGGTTTAAGATGTTTTTTGAAACAGTTAACAGATTCAGCAGATCTAATGGGAGATTGTTCAAAAGTCTTGGTGCTAGGACAGAAAAATAGCAAAATCCCTTGGCCCATTAGCATTGACTTTTGAGAACATCCCTAAGTTTAGCTCGTCAGTTTCCTGTCTTCTGTCAAGTCACGCACAGTGACACGCTTCAAAAAAAAAAACAGCTGTGGAACATCAGTCAAGCTTTATTCCACACTGCACAAGTAGTCTGGTGAAAAGTTATTGAGGATGAATGTGGCTGGAGTAACTTAAACCTCAGTAAACCTTCACATCACCAGTACATCTCCATCGTGACAAGTCAGCAGTCTGCTTTGGCTACTAGCAATTCCTGTTTGCACTTTACAGACAACTATCAAGAAAAACGTCTGCCAGGAAGATTAGAAGTTTATTGAGTTTATTTTAATCAAATTGTCATGCAGAAATCCTCAAATAGACCCTCCTGCAAAACAATTTAGTTTGTATTATCATTTTATGAGACATTAAAACCCTGCTTATCCCAGAGATCTGACCCTGCACGGCAGTCATAAACAAATTCATGCTTACATTAAGCATCATTAAATTAATGCTTTCTTTAACAACTGGGGGCATTTTGGATTCAGTTTCTTCCTGCAGTTTAAGATTGACTCGCATTGACATTCATTCATACAGTTTGACCAAAACGCTAATATACCGCTTATAGAGCAAAGATGTTGTTTATACTTCTTATCACCACAAATTAATTCACTTTCAGTTGAGACGCAGGTCACTCGGCTAGACTTACTTATATGGTATTGTTCACAAGCAAAACATGAACATGTTATCCTTAAATCTTACCCGTAAGGGCCGGAGCAGATGTTTTGACTCCATATATCAGATGATATATGACACTTGAACACAGACACATTAAATATATGAGTCCCATGCACTGCATATATCTTCCCTACTGACATTCAGTTAAGCAGCTTTTAACTGTGCAAAGTTTGATCTTTAGCATTTCAAAACTTAAACGGCTATTTTTTTTTCACCTATAACAGAACACTCCCAGACTTATTGCACAGAGTATTGGAATTTTCCCAAATGTTAGATCAAATCTTATAACATCAGTTTCACGAAGAAACCGCAGGGCTGACGCTTTAGATAGTTTAGTGGTTAATTCCTGCCAGAGCTTTCCCTCATGTGTCTCCTCTAATCTGTCACGCTTTCTGCTTTTTCAATGTCCATTTTGGGGGAAAAAAGAGGAAAAGGTGAGAGGGATTTCTCGTGCAATACATGTGCACTTTGGTAATTTTCCATCATTTTCTTTAGTTCGAAGGCAGTGAAACATTTTGCGAGGATGTGTCAGCTGTCAGTTATGATAAAAATAAAAAGGGAAAAGCGAAGCCTCCTGCCTGGTCAGAAGGAGAGGAAGGAGAAACTAACTTCTCTCGTGGGAACCTTCAAATATGTTTCTGTTTCTATTCCGACACTGCGGAGCTGTTTTAAACTCTTGTTTTTGTAAGATTTTCGTGACATGGAATCCCATTTTTGACACTATTTATAGTCTGCCTTTTTTTTTTCAGCAATAGCCATTTAATTTATTCACATTCAGTAATAACCTCTTTATATGGCAGTTTTCATTGTGGCTGAGTGGCAGAGTCCGCCACACTGGATTTAAATTGCCTTCACTCACACATGACATTCATAGGAAATTATGCAGCGTGTAATCTGGCTTTACTGTTTGTAATTTGATCTCATTGATATCAGCCTCACTGTTAACTGCTCTCTCTCCCACAGCGGCGTCAGAGCTGGATTAAAGGTCCAGTGTGTATGCCACTATTCTCTCTTATTGTGAAGCAGCCACAATAAACACAATGTACTGTATTTGTCATCACGCTTAACATGGATCATGATCATTCTTTAAAAACGTGTTGACAAAAGAAGACATGGTCATTTTGGTCATTTTTGACTGTGAAACATTTGAAAATATTGCAGGAAGTGATGCAGTGATGAGAGTCAACCCAATCTCATGGGAAGGCGTGTAAATAGCACAACATTTTAAGGACATTCCACGTGTCATGATAACACATCTTAAGCTTTTCACGTGTCATTTATTCGCCACAGGTTTAACATTAAGGTAACAAGTAATGGATAATGTACAGCAAGCCGGTCATTGTTGCGAAATAAACCCCGACAGGGCGATGCGGCAATAATTCGACACAAAAATGGTCCGCCAGAGTCCGAGTTCAGAAGTGCACAAGGTAACCAACTTCACTGTCTGCTGTTATGTGGGAATTGACTCACACCGTTGTGCAGCATGAAATCAGATCTCAGTTTCAATCATTCAATTGAATTATTGACTAACTTCCTTATTAAAACAATGTGAGTTTGTTTGTCTGTGCTGTAAACAGATACACCAGCTGCCCATCTGTTGCACTTTTGACCAAAACTGAAAAAAACAACAACTATGTGTGGGTCAACACAAATCTCTTGTACCTTCAATGTCATCCAATGACTTTCAAATACTTTTAAGACGTTCATTTATTATAATTTCTTCAACAGAACACATCACAGATCTTTTACTGCCTGAGTTCCTGAGAAGCAGCTCTCAGAGAAAAAAAAAAAGCCAAGTTAAAAACAGCCCAGCACAGGTCATGTATTCAACTTACTGTTCATAACTGCATCTGGCGCCTATGTGCTGCCAGATTTGCCGTTATCCGTCAGTCAGTTTGATCTGTGGCTGAATTCCAGTCTGACAAATTGAAACGGTGGATCAAACCACACATCAAAAAGCTGCATGCTTTGAGAAAAGATTGTGAGAAAGGAGGAAATCTGGACTCCTTGATCTGATTTTTAAAGGGATTTTTAGTTCTTTTGGGGGGGAAAGAGGTGATTTTAACTGGGAGCAGGCATTTCAGATGTGGTTTTTGAAGCTATATTTATTGCTTTATTTTTTTGTTTATGTGGCCGTTTATGTATGTTGGCTGTTTCCTCTACTACTGCTTGTGTGTTGTCAACAGTCGCTACTGCTTCAGGCTGTTGATATTTTTCTGATGAGTTCTCATCTCAAATTTACTTTTTGCTATGTGGTTGTTTGACAAACAAATAATATTTTTCTTTTGTTTTTAAATTGAAAAAAAAGATATGCTTGATAAGCTTTTAATTTTGAGAGGCAGGTCCTTCACTTTCATTTTTCAGCATTCAGTACTTGTCCTTGTGAGTCCCTAGGACTCATGCATGCTTCAAAGCTGAAATTATCATGCCAATTAGAAATGATACATTATGAACAAGCAATTTATTCTCCTCAATCTTTGCCTGTAGACTATAATCTCAGGTACACTCCTGTTGTTGCTGTCAAAACCCATAAAAAGTCACACACCCTTTCATATTTCCACTCACTCCAATTCCCAAAAATATCCCTGTCTCCTTCTCAGTCACAAAACAACATCGCTGTCCTGTCACGTGATCTGCACCGTGACCTTAAAAGACAGATCGACACGAGATACAGGAGAGGTTTGTGTTCCTTTAATTTAGCGCTAATATCTTTCGGGGACATTAAATAATCAGATTTCACTCTTATCGCCTCGCGTTTGGGAGCTGAAGTAGCGAGAAGGGAGCGCTGATGGGGAAGGAAGATACGGTGTATTTTTCCCACAAGAACACTGAGGATATTACTGGAGGAGCTATAAGTTTTGCTACTCATTTCCACCTATGAGACAGGTTTCACATGTTTTAGCCCGGCATTACTTACAAACTGTGTAACACAACCATGAGCATTTACCAAAGCAAAAAGGCATGTTGTACTTTGGGAACTTCAGTCTGAATACTATGGGAACTGATAAAGTCAAAATACTTTTATTAAATAAAATAAAGAATCACGACTTCTGTCTTTACACACACTTCAATAGTTGTGTCCACACACACACATACACACATACACACACACACACACACACACACACACAATTAGAACGACGAGTACAGACTGCGGCGTCGCTTGGACAGCTCCGGCACTCGAGGGAAATTCACCAGCTAATTGGCAGTGTGGATTCATAAAGACACTCTGGAATCTGGGCCAGTAAGGACTTGAGCGATTCCAGTACAACAAATAAGTTGGACGGGTCAACTGGGAGTCGAAATCCAAGTCTGCTGGAAGGAACTAGTTTATATAATGTAGGAGCACCTGAACTGTGTTGACACGCCGTCGACAGCTTACCAGGTATCACCCTGTCATATGTTTCAGTGGTTTGATTTGCTTTTGTTTTGACATGTTAGATTACGGACACTCGGCCATATCAATTATACATCACATGCTTTTAGAGACCCAGTTTTTTTTTTTTATTCTACTTACACGCTTCTATAAACAATGTCACTTCCTCCGTCCTCCCTGAAATTAGTTTTGCTCCCGGTGGTAAATGCATAAGATATCCACTGCTCTCGTCCAGGCCCACCTCGTTTTCGTTGGCAGACATTTCTTCCCAAAACCCTCAAATTTCAAAACAAAGATTGTCGTCTCTCCTCCTCCCGAGACCAAACCGAATGAAAATATCGAGGGGCACGACAGACCATCAGCTCATTAACAGACAGTGCACTGAAAACAAATCCCAAACTCTGGATAGTCTAAGCATTCACACATGTACACAAAAACACACACACACACAACAAAACAAATCCAAACATTAAGGGTCCTGAGCCAAATCCATTCCTCCGCTAACATCAAAACCTGCTCCGAGAAAGCATGAGGCGCTCCAATGGAGTTTCTTTGCTTCTCTGAAAATGTAAAACACAGACCACACAGTGACAAATGTACACACATATGTTGAAATGTGTGCTGCAGGGTCACTAAAACTGCATTCAAGCTAAAAAAAAAATGCAATAAAAATTGACTAACGCCCCCTTTGAAAACAAACTCTGACACTGATTGATTGGTTCCCAACCTGGGGGTCCCGACCCCCACTAGGGGTCACCAAAGCTTGACGAGGGACTGCAAGGCCTTTTTCACTTTAAGGGGTATAGGCAACTTTTTAAAAAAATATACAGTTGGCCTATATCTCAGCATTTCATTCATTTCTGTGAAGAAAAGGTTTGGATTATTATTTAAAATATAAACTTAAAACAAATCTAACAAGATAAGGGCGCGGTGAACACCTGAACACAAGCTATATTCACAGAGCCTTCACTCTCTGCCAAACAACCTCATCCTGCATTAGGAAAGTACGCAGTTAAAACAACTAAAGAGCTAGAAGAATGGCAACGCGTCGGGGAGAAGAAAACACTGAATTTGTCAAAAAAGAAGCCTATTAAGTATGTATGGAAGTGAAAAAAAAAAAGCAAAATACAGAGAATTGTATTAAAACTCATCTCTGATGCAATTTTCACAGGAAAATATCTGATCAAAATTCATCCAAATTGCTAATTTTACACAAACTTCCTGCAGTTTTTCACTATTTGTGTGTACGTTATTGTTATATATTGAATATAATATGAAATATCCATAAACTATGTCACTTAGTCAGCGGTCGTAAGTTTACTCAATGATAGAAAAGGGGTCCCTTAAGGAAAAAGGTTGGTAACCACTGCTTTAGCATTAACACTGGTGTCCTGCTGCCCTTTCATAACCATGATCTGGGTTTCTGGGACAGAAAATCCTCTGCATTTCATTTTTTCTGCTATTTTGCTGTAGATGATAGAGTGGCAGGCAGCCATTCTGAACGGAGATTTATATTTAATGCAATGACCTGAGGGAATAGAAACGTTTAAATCATACTTTTATAGGGCTATGCAGCTCACCGGAATGAAATCAGTTTATGTATTTAACGTGGTTCTTCAATATGTGATATTAATTTTGTCCATATCGCTCAGCTTCAGTGCTGTCTGTGTGTGTGTGTGTGCAGACTCCCATCATATAGCAAGCACGGGCTTAAGAGAAAACAAGGAAAATCCCTTCCTTTCTCCAAAAAAAGCCGAATGAAATTGATTCCATCTGATGGAACCCACTGAAGTTAGACCACCTCACTTCCTGCTCAGAGATGGACCTGATAGTGAGATGCTGCTTCTGTATTGGACGCTGTATGTCTGCGTGTTTGCACGTTTGTGTGTGTATCAAAATGAAAGATGATCTCATTTGACATTTAACATGTTCTTTTAGTTGGGTGGAATCTCGCCCAATCATTAAACCTAAATGTATCATCTTATCGTAGCAAACTCCTCAAATCCTGTACTGTGCCTTTGTAAATTCTTTACTCCATCAAATACAAACAATCACCTGAACTATTTGTTGAACCTGATCCTGACCTGACCTGAACCTGATCCTGAACAAAGTTGACCAAAGTTTGAACTTGAAAACTTGATTTGCGCAGTTAAAACTTGCTTGATTGAATATCACTGAACATCATGTGGCCCTTATTTGTTTGTGAGAACTAATGGTGCATTCAGGGATGTCCAGATTTTTACCAAACGTTTCTGTTGTGCTCCATTCATCTGCTGTGGTAAGCTACATTTGATGCATTTAGCTACTGCTGTTACATATAGTTTCCTCTATGTGCTTCACAATCAATGCATTTGAATGTGAAGACAGAGGCAGGCCTTTACTGTGACACTACAAATTGAATCGAGTCAGCCTTTTTCCATTGATTCAGAAATCCAATCGCTATATCTGTACCCGAGAGCATAGGTTGTTTTTATTTAATAAAACTCAATTAAAATAAAATAAAGTGATCGACATGCAGCCTAGCCCGGAGTTTTATCTGGCTGCACCAGAAATGCTGGACCGAGCTCTAAGGACTGCAGAACTACTGGCCCATCACTACTGTGTGCACCTCAGACAAAAAAACATGCAACTATCTTTCTGTCAATCAAACACAAACAGCCTCGTCACTCACTACAACTTAAGTATGAAAAATATGACTATCCAGATTCAATCTTTTGGCAAAGGCTGAAACAGTTAGAAGCTGTCTGCAGCCAAAATCAGTCTGGAAAGCAGCAGAAGAAGATCATGATGGATTACTGAGACGCCTGTCATCCTCCATTGTTGCCTGCCACTAAATTCTGATGGCATCGAAATCTATCCAAGTTTCTGCAGGTAAAGACAGGTCTGAAACTCAAAATTCAAAATTCATGTGACCGCAGAGATGAAAGAGTTTGTCACGTGAATTGAGTTTTTTTTTTGCTTCCTCTGACAGTCCTATTTTCCCTACAAATAAGGAATAGAAAGAGGAGGAAAGTTGACATTTATTTGTGTCATTTGTGATGCCAAAGATGAGCTTTTATTTTCACCCCAGTTGTTTCCTAAATTATTGGGGGTTTTAATTTACACTTTTTAACACATTTTGTAAATTTTTTGTTTTGGTAAATTTTCTTGGAGCATGTGCTTCTTAATAAAAGCTGGATGCTGCAGCAAGATCATGTACTAGTTGCTAGCAATGTCACTAAGGACAAAAAAATTGTTGTTTCCTGTTCAAATTTCCAGCTTTTCAAGATGAACTTTTTTTCACCTTACGATGCATTTTCAATTTTTGACAAATACACATGCTGTAAATCAGACTTTAACATAGAGGATATTAAAGGCTTCAAATCTGCATAATCTAAATTTAGCGAGCAGCCAAAACTGAGTTTGTGAATACTTTCTCGACAGCCATAATTGAACAAATGAGGTTTTATTATGCTATATATCGAGTTGACCATAATCCGAAAACAACACCGTCTATTGTGGAGAAAAAAGACTCATGATGACTATCATTAAAGCAATTAGCTTTTTTTGCTTTCATGTTTTTCCCAAAGCCATAAACCTTTTTAGAGTTAAAGGCTGCCAGATGTAATTCTGTCTTGTCTGTCAAGCACATTGGAGTGAAACCGGTCTGTGACCCATTTTGATGACTAACCCATGAGTTATGAAAAACTGTTCATCATTTTCTCCTACCTGCTTGCCGTTGCTAAGGAAACAAAATAGTAGAAAAACGATTTTTACAAAAAAACCCTTAAATGTGTGGTTCATCGGAGGGCTTACAGAAAGGCAGGAGAGAATCTGGAGGAAGAAAGTAAATAAGAAGTGCTCTTTCTCTCTTCAGCGGCTACACCTGGTGTGCATTTCAGCAAAGTGTGTGACGACAGAGTGGAGCAGCTCAGCAGAGGGATGAGGCTGAACTACATTAAATACATAAAATCAAATTTGACTAAATACAGCACATACACAAAAAAAACCCATAGAGAATATGAGCTACAAAGTGAGTGTGTGCTGATATTGAGGTAGAGTAATGAAGGTACAAGTACAACACATGCTAATCAGATTTGTGTTGTTGGGTGACCCTGCTTGGCCTCAGCTGCCGTCTGAATACAAAAAGTTAACGTGAGATATGGCAGGTCATCTGAAAAATTGGTCTAAAAACAATGTATTGGTCAACTTTTGTTGTTTTTAAAGGTGCTCTATAAATAAAATATAAATATATAAAAAATATATAAATAAATAAACTTGATTGATAAGCACTCAGCAGGTAGTTAAGACAAGTTTAAAGGGGACATATCATGCTTTTTTTTCAGGTGCATACTTGTATTTTAGGTTTCTACTAAAACATGTTTACATGCTTTAATGTTCAAAAAACACGTTACTTTTCTTTTCATCCTCTGTGAAGCGCTCTGTTTGAGCTCCTGCCCCCCCCCAAAAAAAGCCCAGTCTGCTCTGATTGGTCAGCTGACCCACTCTGTTGCGATTGGTCAACTGAACCAAACTCTTCGGACTCTGCTCCAACTCCGCTCTAACTAGCTTTGTTTGAGGGCGTGCCAAACTATCCGCAAGGCAGGTATTATGCAAATGTGTTACTTGGTGACATCACCACATTACAGAAGAAAAGGCGAGACTTCAAGCAAGGCGTTTCAAGCAGTTGAGGAGCAGTGTTTCTGTGGGGGAGGGTAACTCCCTTTGGCGTGGACTTTGGGCTTTGTAACTTTGCAGACCTTTTTCATTCACAAAAAACTATATCACACATTAAAGGAAAGGGGAAAAGCACAAAAGCATAATAGGTCCTCTTTAAATGGCTGCATGCGACAGACTTTCCGTCCTTGCCTTACCACTCAAAAAAATAAATCAAACTTTGTATAAAACTTAATTTATGAAATCCTTCAAAATGTGTTATACATACACTGAGAACACAAAGTCCAAACAGTTTCCTAAAAGGCAATTTAACTGAACTGAACTGGATTGAATTATGTCGTCATTGCTCCTTTGGGGGAAATTTGCTCGGCAGACAGACTTTAAAGTAAAAACACATGATCAAAGAGCGATGAAAACAAATGAACAAAACAAATCCGAAGAATGCCTGAACCTCATCCCCAAAATTCAATATCATCTGCTCTGCACAACGCACATGCCGACTGCCAGTGTTTATGACAGATTTAAACTGAGCTGTTGAGCAGACGGAGAAATGTAAAGTATGTGATTCACCTGAAGCTAAAACAAGCTCAGCAGGTAAAGATTGACAGAGACTTGGCAACACCACTTGAAACTCAACTGCTCTGTTGTTTTAGGTTGAACAAATGCTGTATAATGGCATATGGGAGGCCAAACTGTTTCCTTCAATATATGCACACACAGCTATTCTGTTTCCAGCAGCTGTCTGACCCCGAGGTTCACGAAAAATAAAAGCAACAACAACAGCAACAAAAAATAACAGGAACAAATATGTGATTCACTTCAACTAGGGGAAATAACCCCAAAACATAAGGGATTATGGGTAGCTGGAGATCAATGCTACATGTGATTAGCAGCAGGCGCTCATACTTGGAAAGTTAAGCAGAAATAAAATGAATCATCAGATTCTAACCTGGCTACCTCCAGTAAATAAACTGAGTCATGTGATTTTTGCTTACACGTTCTAGTCTGCTACGTCAGCACCCAAAGAAACCAACTGCAGCAAAATGCAACAAAGCTGGCATTTCCAGAAATTGTTTGGACTGTTTGCAGGTGTGATCGCACCCTTACTCATCATCACATATTCATTTATCTTTGTCGTGTTGTTGGTGACATCAGCTGGAAGAGAGGCACGGTAGATCAGCATTTGTAAAGGTAAGCCTCTCCACAGAACAATGGGAACCCGTGATAGCGTTAAGTCCCCAGAAGCCCCATCAGAGACCTGGCAAAAGACCTGATGCAAAGTTCAATCACAATGTTCCGAATGTGCCGAAATGAAGTTAGGATTTATTTTCCTGCTCTGTGTTGTTTTTTAGTAGAATCTCTGTGTCAGGTTGAGGTGAACTCCCGTAGTTTCTTTTGATAAGAAATCAATTAGGCCTATAATCTGCTTGTGACAGGGTGTCACTTCATCTTCCTGTTGGGTTCCTTGACTATAATCAATAGATAAAGAATAGATCACACAGCTAAATGTATGTGAAAGAAGTCGCTTGTCACGACAAGCCCACAAAACGTTATCGTCCGACTCTGCAGTTCCCCTCAGCTCTATGGAGCATTTTGGTGTCTTTCAGCTCATTGTTTTGTTTTTTTCAGGCTTGTAACATTTTGGTTCACTCTCACAGCTCTCATAGCATTGTTTTTTTTTTTGTTTTATTTAAAGGAGAGGGAATATTGGACTTACATTCAGCGTCCAATGAATGTGTAAACAGGCCACTGTTTGTAAACAAGTTTGCCATATCAACTAAAAAGGTGATACTATGTAGGCTGTTCTCATACATACGTTGGTAGCTATATACATGAAAAGTAATGCACTGTAATTCGTATATATATCCCACAAAATCAATGCGTATTTAATTCACGCAATCGTGAACCAGTTAGTATAAAGAGCGACAAACTCCATGTAGGGAGGAGGTAGGGGTTGATGGATAGGTAAAAAAAACACCAAACTTTTGCCCAGGAGACCGCTGTTCGAAGCCCGTGTGAAACTAGAAGTCGATTTATTTGTCAAGTAACTTCTGTACACATTACTTCCGGAGTTATTTTAACCCAAACCACAATCTTTTCCTAAACCTTACCAAGTGGTTTTGTTGCCTAAACCTAACCAAGTTGTTTCCTGTGAAGACTGAAGTTTATTTTGAAAAGACCGTATGCATGTAATGAACTTGTGTTGCTGGATATTTGTTGTTCACCTTTTTCACATTAGACATTTTGACTTGTCACTAATAACATCAACGATGACTACATCGTCTTCATACCAGGACCCTGAAACTCAAGCAGCTAAATGGAATTTAGCCATCATTAATCAATTTAATCATTTTTATCATTTACACCTGCCTTTCCTCCGTCTTCCATGAAAAAGGCCTATTGTAAATGTACTGTTGTATGCCACATAGTATATGATAACACAAACAGTTGAATGATATATATATATTTTTAGTGCTTTTTATTCTACTGACATTCTGTATTTACATTTGCCAAAGTGTTTAAAGGCCGACTAAATGTGGAGCCTTGAGTTTCAAATCAGTGAAATAACAGCCAGTAGGTCTTGTCCGTGACCAAAATCATTTCTAAAGAAAGAAAAACAAAGCAAGCCTTTTGTCCCTCAGAAAAAAAGACCGCCTAATTGAATTTCAAAGAGCTGATTTGCCCAGGTGGGTCCATTCTACTGTCCAATTTGTCACCAAGGAAACTACGTTTCTATTACAGAGGAGAGCAGAGCCAAGAGACTGAGGGAGAGATGAGTTTCATTTAAAATCACAGATGAGTTCAGAGCGTCCAAACCGAGTCTAAAACTGAGGAGGAAGAGACACGACGGCAGCTGATGCGATCAGGACAACAGTCACAGTCATTTAGATGTGTTTTTCATATTTTACTCTCACACATTCTTTCTTTATCCTTTTGTTCTAGCAAAAAAAAATATGATAATCCTGTTTTTTTAGAGCTAGAGATGAGAGGCAGGGACGAAAAAGAAGTGAAGAAACAGAAGATAAAAATCTTCTGGGTGAGAAAAAAGACAGAGAGAGAGAGAGAGAACAGAGAGATGCAGAGAGGAGCAGCTGGAGGATTTTGGGTTTCAATCAAACAATAATAAATCATATAAGCCTCATAATAAATCACAGACTGGAGTGTTTACACTTCTCTGGCCTGTCTGTCTAAACTAAGTGTCAGCGGTTGACAAAACATGCTCAAAACATGCGCTACACCCAATACTATCATAATCCGAGGAGGATGAGTTGTAATTATCAAGTTTTTAATGATTTTGACATTACATTGCTCTATCTTGGGACAAGCAAGGTCGTACTCTCCGAAGGATAAACCATGGGAGAGCGACAGGGGATCATCCATATTCACACCAAATCTTCACACCGTCGTGATGGATGAAAGAATGCATCTTCAACCAAGGTGGACGGATCTATTCTGGGACAAGATGAGAAGCAGCCTATAGTCTTTAGTTCTGATTCTACTTCCTCAAATATCCTACCCAACACGTTCTCATCCCAACTCGTCACATACCGCCGCTTTGTCTCGCCCCTTGCCATCACTTTATTTTCAGCATCTAAATAGTTACCCTTGGCGTCACTTTAGGATTAGACAACAAAACCACTGTAGTTTTGTTTAGGAAAGAACTACATGGTTGGGCTTAAAACTACTACGTTTGTACAGTGAAAAGTACACTGAACGTTGTGAACACGGGTCACAAATGAACAGCTGGTTGTAACGTGACGCACGGTACACGAAAACGTCTCCTAGATGAAAGCCTTGTGCGGCATCACCACTAGATGCCACCAAATTTGACACACTGTCCCTTTAAGACTTGGAATAAATTCAAATTTAAATGGAGGCTGAAATATCTTGACCTGTAGTCCCTGTATGGGTCAAGTTCCACCCAAACCCTGGATCCTACATTTCCCATAACGCAAAACGACAGTAGAAGACCAACGTCTTCTAAACTCCACACCTCCAGATCATAAGACAGGCTTTTTAAATTCTGTAGTCTTCAAGACCAATCTGAGACAACCCTGATGACATCACTATGACATCATCACTGGGGCTGTACTTCCGGACTTGACAAAGCTCCTCTAGAGCTACAGGAGACATTACACATCTGTTTAAACAGGCTGAGTAGTGCTCCTCTTGACTAGTTAATTGATCCTGTGTGTGTGTGTAAAAATCAGTGGAGTGCCCCTTTAATATAACCCAACAAAAACATATATTGTGTCTAATACCCTTCTGGTTTCATTATCTTAGTGTTGCAGCAGCTATTTAACATTGCATTTTTGCCCTCATAGCTCATAGCCCTGCTGCATAGTTTCCCTACATGGAGCTGAATGTTTTTATCTTATCTTAATAATCAAAACACAGAAACATTCAGGATGGGAAAAACAGCATTGATTGAACATGGCGGCAGGGTCTCGACCCAAAAGAGTCATCTTACTCGTCTCCTACATGGGCCTTCATTCCACAGAGATTTAAAAATTCTGTTGTTTTCAAATCGCTAAACAGCTGCGCTTTGCTTTGGTATTGATTGACAGATAGTTGAATCACATAACAATCACACTGACTGTACACGGCTGATAACAGCGGCCGCTGCTCGGCTGTATTTACGGGATTCAACGGGGCTTGTGATCTCTGATGCAGAGCTGAAGGTGAAACTGAGGACGGATCACACTAAAGGAGGATGATTAACTGTTACTGGAAGAGTTGGACGTTCTGAGTTGTAGCTTGTTATTTTTCTCACCAGACACTTGACACAGGTTTTTACAGTATAAAAGCCCTTCCTGGCTTCCAGAAACTGTTTAAGTACATGCAGGGACAGTACAGGGTTGCCTCGAAAAGCAAGGCAGCTAATTTGTTATCTGGGGACTGATTTGTGCACATTAAAGACTGTATCAACCTCTTATACTGTATTACACCTTTCCCTCTTGTTTGAATCACTCCTGTGCTTTTATTTTGGAGTTGAAGCTCACACATTCAGCCCACACTGTTTTAGATACTGATGTCAGCTGCTCTGAAGGAGGTAAAATGACGGAGCTGAGAGAGAAAATACAGGAGGAGGACCAGAGGAGGAGTGAGATTAAACTTGTAAAACTTGTTTCAGATGATTTTTGGCAGCCACGGATGAAAACATGATGACCATGAGATATCCAACAATAAGGTTTCCCACAGGATTCTCAAACAGTCAACATGTAATGATGTTGAAAGGGGATGAAATTAGCAAATCTTCCCACAACTTGTGCGACCTTTCAAAACTGTGTTGACCTGGATAACAATAGTGTGATTTAAAGGTGCTAAATTCCAACGTCAGTGCATTTCTATTGCCTCCGCACGGCTCTCAACATGGCAACGGCTGAGCTGGCGGTTAGTCAACACAATCTCACAACAGTTCGTGACATAGTCAGAAAATTTAATCTATTTGATTCGTGGACATAGACACAACTTTTTTTTCGTGACGCTCAGCATGACGTTCAACAATGTATTTTTAGAGCTTTTTCCTACAAATGTCCAGCATCACTTGACGCACGTGTCAATTTCCGCTTCAGTCTTTTCAAAATAAAACTACTTAGTTAGGTTTAGGAATAGATCGACTTGGTTAGGCTTCGGCAACAAAACTACTTAGTTAGGTTTAGGAAAAGATCATGGTTTGGGTTAGAATAACTCTGCAACAAAACTACTTAGTAAGATTTAGGAAAAAATCAACTTTGACTTGTGATTTCACACGGGACACAAACACCGGTCTCCTGGGCGAAAGTCCTGTTTGTTTTTTTGGGGGGGGGGGGG
>CAKALU010035457.1:0-22755 GCA_916700995.1 Hozukius guyotensis
TGGTCGATTAATTACATCCCCATGTTTTGTCTAAATGTGACACTGATGTCTGAGGTGCTGCATGTGACAAATAATAAAAATGTTTCACTTGTATTTAGCAAAAGTTACTTCAAAGCCAACGTGGTAAAAGTCAGCTACATCTGTGCACTAAAATAACAAAATATTGCCTTAAGGAATAGAAAAGTGATGATGGGGTGAATGCATGAACAGGTTAGAGATTGATCTCTGTGTACAGGTGTGGAGCTTGCTTGTGCATTAGATGGGTAATTGTGTTGAGTCGAGAAATCCTGCCTCATGTATCAGTATGCATGAGAAAAATCAAAATAGTGATGGTGATATCTTAATTAGAAAAAACTTTCAAAACCCCGATTCCACCCCTCTCGCTAATGAGGGCGGCTGATAAATCATTCATTTTTTACATGGCAGATGAAACATGTATATATGTTTTAATTATTGTACACAAGAGTATTAACTCTTTTACTTTATTTCTGCAGGATAAACAAACTGTCAAGGAGACGAAACACAGTCATCATCGACGCTGAACCCCCAATAACCCCTGTTTTTTCTCTTTCTTGTTTTTGCTGGGGAGGAGCTGTCTCCAGCTCCTAAAATGTTCTTTCATTTATGACAAGTCTGCTCTTCAATCCAACCCTGTGATGTCTTATCTGGGCCATGTCGTGCTATACATACCCTTTAATGACTAATTCAGTCTCTCTCTCTCTCTCTCTCTTACGTACTAAAATAGAACACACACATGTGAGAAAAAAGGGAAATCAATTGAAATGTTGCAACGTCTGACAGGACTGTGCTCGAGGAGACAAAAAAAAAGGAAAGAAAAACATCAGACGGTGTCGCTTGCTTTTGTTTTCATAGCGAGAGAGTGTTCGGTGTCGAGACAGGCAGGAGCTGCATGTATGTATGCAGGGTGCCGGTACGTTGGGGAATTTATTTTTTTTCAACTGTCTTTGATCACTTCCCGGCTTTGAAGTAACTCTCAGCGAAGGAGGGGGTAGAAGCCGAGCAGAAGTCACCGCAAGTTCACATCGCAACTAGGACTCGCAAAAAACTGCAATCTGCATAATTTATTCCTTAAACTGTTAAAATGCAAAGAGATGAGGAGATCTCTAGGTGCCCAACAAACCCGCCCCCCTGCTTGACAACCCCAATTAAACACTCTCCCTCTCCACATTTGTTCTCAATTACAGCTTGAAGAGCGACAACACGAGAGCCTCTTATGCTCATCAAGTGACTGATTTAAAGAGAGACAGTGGAAGGTAAAGCACCACCGATTTGGACAAATGTTATTGACATACAATGTAAAAGAGCAAACAGAGATAGATGTGTAGGACACACAAAAGAACATGAATGCACAATCACCTATCAACATGTTTTTGCTCTCCAGCCCTGTCAGTACAACACATTTCAGACATTTAGACAAGACATTGTGCAGACAGTTTTTACTTTGTGTGTGCACCTGACACAACTCAGCAGACTTTACTGTTGGATCAGGGCTGAGCATCAGCTGGCTCAGGTGTGCTAGAGCAGAGAGAAGTGGAAATGGGCAGGTAGGGGGTCTGGAGGTCTGGAGCTGGGAACCCGGGGTCTAGGCTATAGGCTAGAATAAATATAATTAATGAAACATTATTTCAAAGCTCACTTAATCTGCTCTATTGATTTACTGAATACGATTTTACATGGCAAACATTTCCAGAAGAATTAAATGTTCAGATGAAGGCTGTGATGTGTGTGAATAATACAATAAGTATTGAACTATATAGCAAGTTTTGTTTTCAAGCTTTTCGGGCAGGGGGGAAAGTAGGCCGATACGTTACTGTATGTGTTCATTCAATTTGATAGTTTTAACTGAATTTCTGTTTGTTTATGGATGTTCCTTCAGATCTCAGCAAATATCACATCAATCAAACGCCTCGAAGCGGACCTTCTAGACAAACACACCCACGTAGTTTTCAGATATTTGTCAGCACCAAATATTTATTTTAGAATCAAATCCAATTTCCTCACCCCAAAATTTTAAATGAAACCAAACCTTGATTGCCTCTCTAACACTACATTTTGACATCTAACACTTTATAACACTAATTACAACCTTAAACATTGAGCCTATTTCTAACTACTTAACCTTAACCCAACCTCTGTCCTAATCTACTGTAACTCTAATTATCTCGAGCCGTTAGCTTTCTCTCAAACTCTATAATTTGTCTTAATGTGAAAATCTGCCCATAATGTTCTCACAAGAACAATGAACTGTCAAAAGTGGGTCCTCACAAGGACAGATAAGCTTGGAGTCAGGGGCACACAGCCTCTTCACCTAGACTCTGAACTAGACTGAAGGTCACTGCATCACACAGAACAGAGTGTCGAGTACAGTAGATCCAGTCAGACTTGCACAATGTTTACATGAAGAAGTTGGTCACCAATTTAAAGATGGCATCCTAGCTCAAACTTCGGGTTCAAAACCTAGCCATGTTGGCAATAACAAAACCTATTTAAAAAGAAGGATGTTACATTGGATAATAAGATAAGATAAATTCATCAAGTCTGACTGTCGACTAATACAGGTCAGCTGTTATTGCAGAAAAAGACAATGATGGATGGTGGAGTCACAGTACCAGTGTTATGGTCAACTACCTCTATTTTGTACACATGCTATCTAACACATTTCACTATTGGTTTAAAGCTTATCAGCAATGCCGGGGTCACACCAGGTTTCTCCCTGTCTGCGACGGCAATTCTGTCTTCCACATCAGCGAAATGTCAGTGAGCGAGTCAGTGGAAAAGATCAAGCTGTGGCATGAATAGGAAGATGACCACTGAGTTCATGAGGAGGACCCCACCGCCCTCCATCACTGCAACCCACACAATGACCTCCCTGGCCTCGTCCAGATGGAGCCCATTTTTCACTATGCCAAGAGGCCATTGATCCCTACTGCCTGGTCAACACCTATCAGTGGGACAAAGGAGTCCCACATGGCGAGAATTCAGTCAAGGTCTGCAAGATTCAAAGAGCACGTCCTCTTACAAAAGCAATCACAAGTCAATTTAAACTTAAGCCAAACAACTTCTCATTCTAAGTTGTAAAAAGTCATATAGCAGCTGGTTAGACTGTTATCATGTCATTAAATGGGTGTTATCAGTGATTATAAGCCTCATAGATGAGGGTCAGAAGGGGCCTGCTAATAGGTTTTATCATCGATTCACATGGACGATCACAGAAAGAAGGAATAAAAGAAGACAACATCGACTTCTAGCAACCGTAGTAATTATGACAGGAGCAAAAGCGGAAGTTAGTCGCTGTAGTAGAGACAGCGTAAAGACGGAGGTTCGCATCCCGTGTGAAACCAACAACTACGTTGTGTTCACGACCTTAAGTTTCACTCTCACTTTTGAAACAGTTATTTTAAGCCAAAACACAATCTTTTTTTCGCCTAAACTTAAAAAAGTGGTTTGGTGCCTAATCCTTAACAAGCTGTTTTGTTTGAGTTTTGTTTGAGTTCATATCTATGAGGCTTATAACGACTGAAAACGCACATTTAATGAGCTGATAACAGTCGAATCAGGTGCATATAGCCACCTGTCACATACAAATCGTGCAGGGAGATTATGACATTAAGGTAAGTAATAACTTTTTCTTCAACAAGAAGATTGTTCTTGAGTGTTTCAAACATCAACAACTCTACTGTAAATTCATGTGTCGCCAGAATTCATCAACTTCATGAGTATTGACATGTAACATTAAATGTTTTGATTTGGAATAATGTCTGATGAATGTTTTACATTTTCAGTGATTATTCGCCGCGCATGTTGACAGCATGTAGTGACAGACAAAGGAGCAGTGGGCTGACAGCAGCTATTTACACTGGGCATAATTCAAGACACATCACGCCTTCGGCAGGGAAACTCCACGCCTTTCAGTGGTATACTGAGCTTAATGAGGGAAGGGGAAATATGCATTAGCATACCATCGGTGTTCAAAGAGCTTTCCATTATACTGTATTATTTGCGATTGCTGCAGAGGCAAATGCTAATACAATGGCTGTGTAGACAATACACAAAAAGCCATGCATTCAAGTACAGCCAGACTGTGAGATTTTCATCCACGCAAGTATAAAGTACATAAGACTGTGAATTCAAAGTTGGTTACATGATGGGAAATTTATAAACATGTCATGTCTGATAGGAAATGTTGTCATGTACTGAGAAGCACTGGATATGTAGGGAGAGAGATAGAGAAAAAGACTAAGAGAGTTGTCATCATGCCAGATAAGGAGAAACCATAGACTTTATATAAGAAGTAGACATAGTCACCATGACGTCACCCATTGGTTTATGGACTGCCGTTTTGAAGCCTTGAGGCATTTTGGCCGTCGCCATCTTGGAGTATTTTTTGCAACCAGAAGTGACACGAGGCAGTGGAGCTAAGTACAACCAAACGCTGAATAAGACATTTTTAGGCGACCAAAATGTTATAACTAACTTTCATGAACTGAAAACACACTGTGAAAGGGTTAAAATTATCTGGGACAACTCCCAGACCAGACAAACCGTGGTAGCAACCTGTCAATCACAAGGTAGCCACGCCCTAAACCATACCCTGCTTTATGGTCTATTTGACTCTAAATTGGACCAGAATTTACTAAATGAACATCATGCTGTATTGAAGAAGACTTGAAACTAGCGATTGAGACCATAAATTCATGTTTACAATGTTTACTGAGGCAATAAATCAAGTGAGAAGTAGGCTCATTTTCTCATAGACTTCTATACAATCAGACTTCTTTTTGCAACCAGAGGAGTCGCCCCCTGCTGGCTGCTAGAAAGAATGCAAGTTTAAGCCACTTCTGCGTCGACTTCACTTTTCAGACCCGGAGATTGCCCACTGGGAGACCGTGCCTTTTATATACATCAGCTCTGCCCTTAGGAAGAGACGCATCCTTCAGAACTCTGTGTGTGTGTTGATGCTGAATGAAGTGGGGTTAAACTCTTCTGACAATCTCCAGATCCACTACCAGCATACACACACACACACACTCTCTCTCTCTCGATCTCTCTCTCCAGACACTCCCAATTAAGCCTGAAGGGTCATGCTTGTTAAACTAAAACCATCCTTTTCTGAAATGTCACAGTGTCTCCCTGCAGTGTGGCCCGTCTGTAAACAGCTCTGTTGCTGATGCCAGCCCGAGCCCCCTGGTGTGTCTCCTTGTGTGCGTTTGTTAGAGCAAAATGTTGCCTCTCGCATCAACACTCCGTCGTGAATGCTTGAGAGAATTTGGGGCTTTTGTGTGTGTGTGGTGTTTGTTATTGACCAAGATGCCAGGTGGTTTGGCATGTGGTACGGGCTGTTGTGTCTTTGCCCCGGTGTTTGTGTGCATTTCATGTGATTCATTATGTGTGTCTTCGCCGGTGCAGCCTCCTTCTCTCTTGTGTGTGACATCTCATTTAGTGAGCTGACAGGTTGAAGGATATGTGCTGTAATTGTTGTCTGACTGTCTTCATGCTGTAATTGAAAATGTCTTAACTCTCTTCAGGATGTGTATACCAGCATGCCAATTAAGATTAATACAGCCGCTCCTGTTAGCCGCCCAATTACCTATGTGTAGCCCACCTTAGGCGCCCGATGTGCATCCAATGCCATGCTGGACATGTCTTAAATGTTAACTCAAAATTGAAGGCTTACATAAACTGTCGGAACAATTTGTGATTTAAATATTTAGAGATAAATTGGGATCTCAAATTAATAGGGGTGGGAATTCCCAGAGGCCCCACGATACGATATTATCACGATACTTTAAAGTCACAATGCAATTTTATTGCGATTTTAAACATTTTGCGATATAGTATTGTGATAATATATATTGCGATTTATTACCTTCTTTCAACTACAAATTATGCAGTTTGTCAACATCTGTTTTGTATTTTAAGATACAGTTTTCCCTCTGCTCATCTCAGAGTTTTCATTCACATATCTTGAGGTCAGAGGTCAAGGGACCCCTTTGAAAATGGCCATGCCAGTTTTTCCTCGCCAAAATTTTGCGTAACTTTGAAGCGTTATTTAACGTTCTTCCCGACAAGCTGACATGGTTATTGATTCCTTAGGGTTTCTAGTTTCGTGTGATATCAGTATCTTCACTCTAGCTTTAAGACTGAGCCCACTACAACCTCTGAAAGACAGAATAGCAGCCAGATTGTTAAATAAACGTCGATACTTGACGTCAGTATATCAATACAATATTGCCATGCAAAATATTGCGACACTATGCCGTATCAATTTCCCCCCCCACCCCAACAAATTAATGAGATAATTAATCTGTGATCTCAAGATAACAGGCCAAAAAAGTTTCCACTACCGTACGGAGAGCAATCTAACAGAGCAATCCAGTCATGCTTTATTCTTTTTTTTTTTTTTTTGTGTGAAACACTGCATTGTGTTTTGTTTTTAAAATTGAATGGACTTTAAAATAGCACAAGTCAAGTAACAAAATGTCACAGCATGTTCAGTTATTTTCATTCCTCGGGGGTATTCATCATTCTTTAATATGAGAGGTGCACAGTAATTCTCAATGTGTGTGGCATGGTATTAGTTTAAAATGTAAATAGATTGCTCTTACGTCGCTCCAGCCTAACACAGGGGAGAACCACTTTGGTTCAGCATATAACAAATAGCGCCCAGCTACAAACACGCTGGTGCACACGCACATATAAATAAACACACTGTGATTACATTATTCATAGCACTGCAGAGAGCTCTTACACGGAGCCCGGCGAACACGCGAGAGCTGCTGTAAAACACTGAGTGGTAACAGCATCAGCTAGATTGTCTTACAGTGAGAGGGATGGAGAGAGAGAGACTGAATGCATGTGTGTGTGTGTCAATCATTTAGGTGGAGCAAGGTGTCTTCTTGCATTAACAACAAGGATTGCTCTTATTGATGTTTTGGTCTGTTTGTGTATGTGTCTGTGTGCAGGCCTATATTTAGACATATAGGCATACAAGCCGGTAGAGTGCTGGAGGGGTGCCAAGCAGGTGGCGGAGGTATATATTATGCTATATACTTTTATTAAATAACAGTATGTCATAATATGATGTGTCGCAGGCATACACATTAACTATGTACGTGGAAGAAAAACTAAATATTAACAATAGGATATGTTATTCAGCACCACACAATGTCCACTTACATGCATGTAAAAACAAACTGCCATAATGCAGAATATATATAACAAAATAGTCGTAGTACAGTCCAAAGAACAATGCTCACCTCCACCTGTAACAAAAGGCATGGAGACAAAAAGACTTAATGGAGATAAATTGTGTTGCTTTACAAAGAAGCACGTCTTTCTCTGCCTTCCTCAGCTTTTTCTTTCTCTGCCTCCGTTGCCTCTCTTTAGGGAAGGGATGTGCAACAAGAAACTTTGTTTATAAAGCTTTATGTTACTTGTGAAAGCTGCATTTCAATGAAGGGCTCAAAAAAATATCTAACGCAACCTAATGAAATCAGTATAAAGAAATTACAGAATATTCCCCCAAATCCTGATACACATTACATGAGCTCAAGGCTAGCAGTTACAGTACGAGACATAATATTTATAGCCTGCATGTGATGGACTTTGAGCTAATGAAATGATTAATTAGAACCAATTAGGAATGAAATATAACCTTGTAATTTATTTCCAGACAAGTTTGATGGTGTTACGCTCATTCTGAAAGAAATTAATGCCAACACTGACATCACCATTGAACAGGAGCATGGTAAGTGTCAACAGCAAGGAGAACCATTATTTGTAATATTATTAATTCTTCTTATATATTTGACTTACATTTAAGACAAATAAAACAAGCAACTATTGGCTACTATTATCAGGGGGCAGGGCTGTGGTCCGAATGCTGCTATGCGTTCATCTCAGCCAAATTAATGATTTACTCCTATTAAACTCCTATTAAAGGTCCCTTAGCACCACTATCCAGTGAGAAATGTGACCATCGAGGGGTCAGATGTGGAACATGAGTGTTATCTATAAAGTCCACATGTGCATGTGAGAAAGAAAGAGAGAGAGAGACCAAGAGAGAGAGACAGAATATGAAGAAAGTAGCATTTTGAATGGTCTTTAGGAAAATCTGACACAGCAACAAGTACAGTAAGAAAGTGAAATATACTGTATAATTATAGCATGTGTTAAGTGAAAGGGGCCCTGGAGGAATTCAGGAAGTTAACCTGCATTTTGAAAGGGGGAACCAGGGTCTACATTTTGTTCCTCTGCCGTAGTTCCTGGCCCTTCAAAAGTCCCTGACCCGGTTATATAACTTTGTGATGGCCCAGGAGTTATTGCGGTGGAGTTGGCTGTGCTATCTGAACATCGCTCACTTGACATTGATTCGATGCGGTTACATACTAAGAAATAAATAAATCACTCAGTAGACTGAGACATTCTGGAGAATTCAGTCCACCTGTCCACCTCTGCATGTCTCCTTTTCATTCATTCATTACATCCATTCAAACACAAGAGTCACAGTGAATACAAAGAACAACATGATGACTTTGTGTTGTTGGTTGTGTCTGGAACTATTTGGTCAAAAAGGTGCATTAGAATGTACCCATACTTTATATTTTACTCTGCCCCTGCAATAAAAAAATTATTCATTGATTTACCTATTGCTTTATTTTATGAAAAAAGTGTCCTTTCATCTAATCTTCTAACTGCAAAGCTGCATTATGAATGATTTATTTGGTCAGATCAAACCAATCCATTAAAGAACTGATGTGTTACTGACAGCTGTAGATTAGAGGAATAGTACCGAACCTTTAGCAAGACTGTGTATTGCGTCACCGGCATGCTCATGCGCGTGAGTCCTCGTGCACTTGCACAAGAGCAAACAAGATGGTGGCCCGCTCATAAAAACATATCCATAGTGCTACTAGTGGTCAAAAACTCCACTTGTGTACCACAAAACCAGCTACTGTGTCATTTGAGTCATGTGATCAAAACATGACTTTAATTTTTCGGTCTCATAACCAAACTGGTAATTGTACATTTAAGTCTTTATGAAATTGGAAATCCTCCAAAAAGCCCAAACAAGAAAATGTGTGCTAAAATGAGGTTTAGATGAGGAGCATGCCAGATGATACGTGGGGTTATTGTTAGCTGATAGAGTTGATTAACTTCAGCCTCACTGCAGCACACTGACACTCCAGACTTCATCCAGGAAATGAATAGGGGATTAGAGTACTATTGTGACCAAAAGCACTGGGTTTGAATTAGAGAAAAATATTATTTGGCTTTAGCTAGGTGGAGAGCATGTCCTTTTTTCCTACCTCAGTGGAGCTAAATCCTTTTATTTAGACTTCACACAGCTCGTCTGTCCTCTTGGATAAATGAAGGTTCGCAAGTCAGAACTGGAGTGTTTGACACATATCTGGGTTGGTGTTTGGGGTCATGTAATAAAAAGAATTCAAATACTAAACTGATCTGCAGCACTGTTAGTGAGACCGGAACAAAGTGATGTGAGAAGGAGAACTTTGGCCCACACTTCTGCTCAGACCACAGCAAAATTACCAGGAATCTGTCGCGATTACAGAGTGAAAATACGTTAACTCGAAAAGATTATTCAATATTTAGCCTCTCTCCTCTCAAACACTGTCAGTCAGGATTGGAAACAGCAAATCATTTCTTCTATTTAAAGGTGCTATTAACATTGATAACATTCAGCCACTAGATGTCACACTCTCCTTCCTCCGATCCATTGCATTCACTTCACAAATTACAGTATGTGGTTGCCAGTTCGTTGCACAACCTGTGTGTTATTGTCAAGTGGAGTGAGACAGATGTCATTGATCGGTCATGTCGAGTGATGAATCTTTCGTGGAGTATGAAGTAATTTTGTAACATGTTTAGCTACAGATTCAGGTTACTTTGTGCGGTGGCGTTTCAAGATTCATGTAACGTAATCCATGGTAATCTGAGGATATGGCTATCTAGTTTTAGGTAACATTTAGCTCGTCATATAAGCAGTGGTGTAGTACAGCGAAAACGCAGGTATCCGGCATACTATTTTTCTGATGCATATCTTTTTATACATTGTTTGAGGGAACTATAACATTAGGTAAATGGACGCAACCGGCTCTAATGCTAAATTGCTAATGTAGCTCCTCAGGGATTGAAGCCGTTATTTTTAAAAAAAAAAATTCCAAAATCTTTAAAGTGATTAATTCACAATCCTATTTTTATTTATTTATTTTTTTTTTAGGAGAAATGATACTTTTATTTATATATATATATTTTTTTATTATTATTCTACATAAAAATTAGGGCTGTCCCGAATACCATTTTTTGGGCTTCGAAACTTTGGTGAGAAATATTCAAAGGTATTCGAAGCTTTGTGGCGCGGCGCGGTGGAACTTGCTGACATGTTCTTCTGTCTGTCTGTCTCCATTTCCCCCGTTTCAGTGCCCGTGACAGCGCCGCTGCCGCACTACTGTACACGAATGCAAAAAACAGCGATATCCGTCTGTTGAGTATGAATATTGAATAATGTTGTGGGATTATTCCTTATTTTATGGGCTATTTTGGGATTTATACATTATTACTGCATATTTATATATTAAATGAACAAACAAATGAAGCATTACAATGCTAATTTGGAGGTTGAATACCATGGCAATGGTCAAAGCTTCAATACCTTCGGGTCAGCCTATATTCAAATGTTATCAATAAGACATTTAAAATGCTTTCAACAGTTACAGTTTAGGCTGTAACCTGTGCTCTTGTTAAGAGCGATTTACAGTGAGTGCATGAACTGCATTAACATTAAATCTCATAACACATAAGCAACCAGAGATGAGGAGCACACAGGTCAATGCTATGCTTTTAAAAAGACTCAAACGATGTTGTTTTACTGAAATCACGAATCATTCAAACCTGCCATTTCTTTCCAGCCTATAGTCAAGCAGCCGTAGCATTTAAAGCACCGGTCGCTTGTAAACTGGGAATTGAAGCATTAGCTTAGCCAGCCACCTCAGTCTTTCTCCTTCAATGCCCAAGGCGCTCCAGTGGTACCTTGTGCGGAGGCTTTTAATAACGACGCTTGTTTGAATCCTGGAACAATGAGCAAGGGCTGCATTTCAGGGCTGACATTGCAGTAAAATGCCATCACATTGCCCGAAGGGCTAAACTTAACCCAACTGTGAAATCTGCTTCTTAGAGAGTGAGGGGTGAAGGAGAGAAGGGAGGGAAGGCACATTATTGTAGTCTATAGGGCCTATAGGGATGCAGATAGGTGACCTTGTTGTGGTTGCTTATTGTTGTAAATGGCAAAGAGCAGAAATTATTTCTTCAACAAAACTATGATGGATATGATGTGAAGCAAACGCCAAGACAGATTTAAGGTAAATAGATAAACATGGCGCCAGTTCTTGCCTTTCAGACTGTTACACACTGAGTACACTGTACATGTACATTTTGGGATGTACCACATCAAACCATCACCTCCTTAAAGAACAAAACCTGCAAATACATTTCAACTTCCAAGCAAACTCACTTTGCAATCCATTTTCCCCTCCAAGTTCTCAAGAGCGAGTTTATTCATCATTACTAAGCTTGTTCTGGCACACAAAAATTATCTATTAAAATAGAGAAAAATAACAAAAGGGACGGGCAGCGAATGAAGCAGCCAGTTTGGTACAGTCCGGCTCTAATCACAGCTGCGGTTTAACCCCTGGCCCGTTGATTGCGATGCAGCTGCGAGTGCAGCTGGGAAGCTGCGCCGGCCCGTGTCACAAGATGAATCGTAATCAACTGTACAAGGACATCTGGTTCTGGATGGCAGCAGAAGAGCGGTGAATAGTCTTGAAATCATTTTTCCAAAGAGCACTAAGCAAGGCTGTAGTTTGTGGTGTGGTGTTGGATAGATGTGGAGGGGAATGAAATTGCACTGTGTCATCCAATTTGTGTCAATACTTCCAGCTATTGTGCATCCAGTTCATTGTGGTAAAAGCAAAGCGAGGGTACATTGTGTTTATTTAAATCTAACAAATGTCAGCTCGATACTGATGAAAGATTGGGTTTGTGTCCAACTGGCACTTTTCTCTGAGTGCCAGCGTCTTTCTTCATTTTAAACTGTTTGCAGTGAATTTAGCACTTGCAGGTGTTAAAATCACTGTTAATCACGTAAGACCATATGATATATTGCTACTTGTCAGGGATGAATGCTCAGACTTCAGCGTTTAGTCAGTGAATGGAGCAGTTAGTTTCTCTGTAAGTACATTGGGAAGCTTGTAGATTGCAGATTTATCTACTATACATTACAGACACGTGCACCAGTTGACCTGACATCAGGCCGCTACGTGGCTTGAAAGGAAGTTGCGTTGGACCTTCATGAAGGTATGTTTTTTTGTACTATAGCATTCCCAGTGAGCGGTGCTACCAGCGATAACCCAAAGCTCATATCAGAGAGTTGAGGATCAAACTGCTACCAAGCCAGCCGGGGTAATCTGTCACACCGAGGTAGCCCCTGGGACAGCGGGAGGTAGACCACTGATATACACAACATTTCTTGACACACACACTCCATTTCTCTGTATATATAAATCACATGGACACACACACACACACAGAGTACAAATCCACTGAAAGAGTTCTGATTCCTGGATCTTCAACTTTGACACAAGACACACAGCACTATGTTTCACTTTATGACAAGTCCCTAATGCACTGCTCCTTGTACATAACACAAACAAGATCTTCATGTTTGCCTTACACGTAATACATAACAGTTGGACTAAAATTCACCAGCACAAACACACTGAACAATACTTTTTGTCATTTGAACCATTTGGGTGAATTTTAAACCCAAAGGCAACTATTCAAGCATTCACTTTTCTTGATAACACTGTTTAGGATTTGTGTTATCATAGCAAGCCCTTCCACTAATCTAGCATGTACTATAACCAGAGATACTGCGGAGTGCATTTGTGCCATGCAAAAAATTATCTCTTTGGAATCCCTGCAGTATTCAAAAGTGTCTGGCAAAATTAATCCCATAGAATAAAACATGTTTGATAGAAAAACAGAAAGTGGTAATAACGCACACAGTAACTGACAGACCAAGTACAAGATATTTTAAATATAAAATATATTTAGATGCATGCATTGGGCGATTGGACGAATATATCGGCGATCGGCGATTGGCCAAGTATCTCGCCGGTTGTGTTTTTTTAGGGGATTTATTTTTGTCATTTTATTTTGCAATGGTCTGCCTACGAAGAACGAGTGATGAGCAGCTGCTCAGCAGGCAGCTGGCACAGCACTAAAACAAAGTGCACACGCAACGAACTCGCCGCTCGAACACATCTCCCAGCTGAAACAGGTGCAGGAATGAGTCCTAAAAGCCAGAATTTAATTAGTTGTTTAGCACTTCCGGTTCCGGTTCCATTTTTTGAATGGGTTAAATGCCTGAAATAAGGTCTGCGGTTAACACAAGCTTAAGAAATTTTAATGTTTTGTTCTACGATATAAAATACGTCAATAAATACCCCACTCGTGAATTCTGAAGCCTTTATGTACCGTTTGTTAAAAAAGGCGTTTGCTAAATGAGACTACAAAACGTCATCACGCTGACTCGTCCGCCTTTACAGCCTCGTTGTGTATACTCACGTTCATGCAACCGTGGTGTAGTTCATCTATAGCATAACGTTAACTTTTTACTTCTGGCAATTGCATTCGCACTTCAAAAATCATGAAAGTGGTGTTCATTTGTAGAGATTATTTTACGGAACAAAACGTGTAAGTATCATAACTGTTTGTTTGCCACAGAGATTATTTTCTGCAATATTTCAAAACCCAATAGAAAAATCCCATTGGCTTTTTGTCGAGGATACCAGGGTGATACCAATTTCTGGGTTGGCCTACAAAAATACGTCATCCCTGCAGCACTCTACTATGGGGAAGAAGCTTGCCTTCAGAGCTTTCTGTCAGAAATCTCCTTAGGTTTAAGCAACAAACCTACTTGGTGAGGAAAAGATCATGGTTTGGCTTATTATAAACCCTTTATGGCAGAACTTGTGTGTGAATATATCGGCAATCTCCGGCTGTTGGGCTGACAGTGGCCGGCACACATACTAAAAAAGCCTTAGACAGAATCAGGGAAGCTCCATGCCATCACACTAACAACCCTAAACACTCTAATCCCCTCACATTAGATCTCATCTTATTCTCCAGGGAGTTAGCAGCAAACAATAACGGGGGAGCAGAGGAAAATGAAGGAGGGTGATGAGGATAAGGAGAGAATGGAGAGGGGAGGTGAAAGATAAACTTGCTTTTGTAAATCGTTTATGTATGAGAGCACAGCAATAGAAAGATGGACTGACTTATAAGGCATAATTTGTAGTTGTTGCATGCGTTGTTATAACACATGAAGTAAATGGAAATGAAGCCCTGCAGACATTATATCATCTATCTACATTGCTTATCTTTCTGACTGGCTGATGCCTCAATACGAGCAGTATGTTAAGTAGATCAAATGAAAAAATTGGCCAGGTTACTATAACACACTGTATGTCGCACCATGTTGATAAGAGATCATATGAATAAATGGGGACAGACAGAAGACTGTGAATAAGATACAGAAAGTGTGAAAGTGAGGGAAGCATTTCAGTAAAAAATAAAAAGAGTGCTGCATTCATGTTTAATGGACTAGACAGGAGATATCAGCTTCCTCCTTGACAGTGCAATTCACCTCAGTTTTCAGACAGCAAATAGTGCAAAAAATACTGTAACCCTCAGTTTCAAGTTGCAAACTCTAAAAGAATACCCTTCATGTTAGTTTCCAGGTGGTGAACTCTCAAAGAATATAACATTTATCCTTGAGTTTAGGTAAAAAAACCTGACCACATGAACTTGTGTTTCAAGTGGGAAAAAGCTTATCAGTCAAAACCCATGCTAGCTACACCCATTAGCTGGAGCATATAACAGACAAGGTCCGCACTCTAAACCAGAGACTGTTTCACTAACAAATGCTTTTTTCACAGTATTGCAAGACTTGCTGGAGTCTCAACATATGCTACATTGATGAATGAAAAGCAAAATGAAAAACTCACCAGCACATGAGCCATCGATCTCCTCATACGCAACGCTGCAGATGCATCTTCCCAAGGGGACCAACCAGTCTCCATCAGCTCCACAGAACAGTTTGGGTGTGTCTTTTTCTTCAGCGTGGTCAATACAAGCCCCCCTCACCTCCACCAATGAGGAAGAGTCCACACGAGGCACTGTGTCTGGAAATGAGGCCAGGTTCCTCAGCGTGAACGGACATTTCTTATAGTAAACCCTAACTGAAACCAAAGCGATGCAGGCACCGATGTCCTGGAACGCCAGATAGAAGCCCTTCCTGGTCATGGGTCCCACCTCGCGCACCTCCGTGTTGAGCTTGAGGATGCGATCTCCGAGATCCATCTGAGTGAAGCTCTCGTCGGCAGCGATGGTGTCGATCTTGGTGTACTGCTGGGGCTTGAATTTGACACCGTGAGCCTCATCGGTCTCGTGGTAGAAGAGGTTGAAGGTCTCCTTACAGGTACCGGATACCCAGGGGATGGAGTTGCAGTCACGCAGGGTGAAGCGAAGCTCCACGTAGATCTTCTGGGCGGCCTGCCGAGAGATCCAGTTGGAGCGAAGCCAGTTGTTCTGGTTGGGCTCCATCACGTTGCAAACCTGGAACGTGTGGATGGGCCGGTTGTGCTCGTCCATCTCCGTGATGGCGTCCCACTAAACAGGAAATAAGAATGGGGTGGGGGATAGAAGAGGGAAAACAAAGAATTAATTAATCAATAGTAATTAAATGATAAGACCAAAAGTCTTCAGTCCCTCTAGTGGCCCCATCAGCAACTCTGTTCAATATAAAAGGTGACGGACAGAATCAAGAACACTTTGTTGTTTTTAGTAGTTAGGCTTAAAATGTTAATTTTGTCCTTATTGTGGCACTTAAGGATACGCCGTGGGGTCATTGAAATCCACAAGTTTCATATCTTTTAAAGCATGAATGTGATCAGCAAATTTAATTGCAATCTGCCCGTTTCTACCTATTATGAGACACTTTGTGTAAAGATGGTTGGCTACAAACTGCATGAGAAGAAAGCTCAAGTGAGTTGAGAATGTCCTCCCAAGAGCAATAACTGTGTTAGTTGTTTCAGCAAGTGGCCTTAAATGACATATTTATGTTCAAGTGACATCGCCCTCTAGTGGCCAAAGCAATTATGATGGAGCAAAGGAGGAAGTCGGGTGATTTTAGCTCGACAAAGTCTGTGTAGATAGGACATCAGGGTGGATGGATGGGTCAACAAAACATCGGACTTTAACACAGGAGACTGCTGTTCGTTTCCAGTTTCCAACCATCAATCAGCATCTTTGTTTGTTTGTTTGTTACTGTAACCATAATGACAAAGCTCCCCTAACGTTACCGTAATAATTTCAACCAACCAAACCACGTTGTTTTCCTAACCTGATCGACATATTTCTCAACCCAAACCATGCTCTTCCCCTAAAAGTTGTTTTTGTGTATATATATATGTAGAGTATATCACTCTTCCTCATGTCACATCTGTAACTGTAATGGTGCTTCCCCTCCCTTATACAAAGTTTAAATAAATAATTGATCACAAAAAAGGGATTCTTCTTCTCGGGACCATCACATCAAATGTCTTAACATTTAGGTAGCCATTATTGTTTTGTTGAAATACAGTGGCATGTTGGTCAAGTGGAACTCAAAAGAGCATGAATATTTGATTTTCTGAGACATTCGGAAATGGACCAAAATGATGGACAGACAGAATATTATCCTCAACACTGGCAGGGCAAAAAAACATGAACAAACAAACTTTTCCTCTTATTCCTTCAGGTATTTCAGGGAAGCTTTTCTCTTAGAATGCTGTCTGACTCCAGCTGCCTAGTCATCAGCTCTGCAACTCCCAGGTCACATGATCGGGGCGCATGGCAGCTTTGCAGGGTCATGAGGTTACCTGTCCCCATGTTGATGGGAGAGAAGTTAATGGGGGTTTTTAGCCTCCTGGTCCCGCTCGGCTCTCTGGTTTTATTAGAGTGGGGACTGGCTACACGGGCGACCCCAAAACCACCCAACACCGACCTCAAAGAATCAAATTACTTGCCTGGGAAAAAGGGCTCTCAAATCACTTCGCTTACAATGCAGCATTGGACCCTCCACAAGCTGCAGCGTTTGCCTTTGTGTGTGTGTGTGTTTTATATTCAGACTGATATAAAAAATATTTTGCTTCTGCTATTACTAATACTACTATTACTTTACCCATATAGTTGCACACCCAGTACTGTCTCCTGGTATGAGCCAAACACTATAATCAACACATTTTCACAGAGACAAGTAAGAGATGCATGTGGGAGTTTAGGTGAGGAAGGCCAACCATGAAGCTATTAATTACCAACCAACACATTCACGTAACTATCATTTTGTATTTAAAAGTGAACCGACAAACACAAACACACACACGCACACACACTTAATGTTCCCATTCTCCGGTCTGAGAGAAGAGATCCCCATTCTAATTAATGGCTGGAAAACAACTCCTTTATAGGCAAACACAGTCCAGAGAGTTGCGATAGAGCTGCTGGTTAATTTACCAATACTATTTGCCTGATAAGCTTGTGCATTTAATAAGCTGTTTTGCACTTAGCTAAATATTACCTCTTGATGAGAGTAGTAATCAAAGCCTGATGTTTGCTTTCACATACTCATTATCCTTTTTAATAACATGTTCTAATTCAATCATCCAAAGACGACAGGCTTTAATCTGCTCTTCCCTCAAGGTGTAATTGAAGCATTACAGTCAAACAAATTGATTTTGATTAGATGTGATATTGCCCATCACACGTGAGGGGCTATGCACGGTGAATTTTGTTGGGCATACAAAAATCCTGGTAGAAATGTGTAACATGTTGAGAGCTACAAAAAAGCCTCTTGGATGTCTACTGTAAACCCAACAGGAAGTCCGTTATTTTTAATTTCATGTGTCATTTTAGTCGATTTCCAGGCTCTGTACTTTAACGAACTCTTCCTAGAGATTTATCCCAAACAACTCCATATTTGGTCAGTACAATCTGAAGACCTTTGTGATGAAAAGTTATAAAAAGCTTGAGTTTTTATGGAACTATGTTGCCGTGGCGTGGTGACAAAAAAGCAGCTTTCGCCAAAAAACAGGAAGTTGTTGTAACTTCGGCCAAAAATCACACAGCTCTGTTAACTTCCCAGCAAACAAGGAACAGTAACACAGACTACCCAACCATTGTGTCCAACTTTCCACATTAATATTATTAACAATGGGTCATGAATATTTTAATTTTAGCATAATTTGAATAAAATATTCAGAATCAATTTCTTGGGTAAGTTAATAACCTGTTTTACTCATTTACATATCTACCTACATAATTTCCTTGATCTATTGTACGTATGTTAGTTTATATTCTGACTTAAAGGAAAAGTTCAACATTGTATGATATAGATTATGCTTTTTGCCAAGAGTTAGATGAGAGGATTAAAAGAGCACCCACCTTATACATTATTGTAAAACCCCACATTAAAACATTAAAATGCCTAACCCATCACCCAGTTTAAAGACTTATAATAGAACACACATGGGTATAGACATATGCAATATGTAACAACATACATGTGGCATCATTATACGGAACATTTTATTAATTGTATTTAAAATATGTTTTTGCTATTGTGTTTTACTGAACTGAAACTTCTACCGCATTGATCTACCAATGTATCCATAGTCAACCTTCTTGCTTGTCTCACAACCATCTACATACACCATTTTAAAAATGGACCTACTTTCTTTTCCAACAATACTTTTTCATTTTTTGGAGGGTTTCTGTGGCTTTTATTACACAGATGCTCAGCTTGGTCTGGCCATGGAAGTTGCACAAGTGTTGAAATGTGCTGATTCAATCCACCCTTCAGGCCTTTTCAAATGTGATTTGACCACTTAGTCAGCCGTTGACCTGCAGAGGTGTTTGTAGGAGGAAAGATGCATCAGCACCCTTGGGCTCCAAGACTTTCTTTCAACAATGGTAAAGCTCTCCAGTTTAGGAGAGTTACTGAAGAAATTGAAAATATACCGGAGAATAGCTTGTCTTGGTTTAAAAAGAAAATGTTTGACATTTCCACATTGGAGACTTGGGAATTGAAAAAGGTCATCATAAAGATGTATAGAAACAAGTGCAAGCATGTCTTTGCTGCAGACACAAACAAACTGAGATTGGTGATATAGTTTTTTTTGTAACTGTATCAATAGCTTCAAGCTCAAAGAGATAAAGAATAGGGATGGGGGATATTTTGCGTGGCAATATTGTATCGATACATGGACCTCAAGTATCGACCTTTTATTATATAAACTATTAACCTTTTAACAATCCCGGGCAGCTATTCTGTCTTTCAGAGGTTGTAGCGGGCTCAGTCTTAAAGCTAGGGTGAAGATCATGGTATCATATGAAACTAGTAAACCTAAGAAATCAATCGGTACCAACCATGTCATGCTAACTTGGGAAGAATGCTACATAATGCTCCAAAGTTACGCTAAATTTTGGCGAGGAAAAACTGGCATGGCCATTTTCAAAGGGGTCCCCTGACCTCTGACCTCAAGATATGTGAATGAAAACTCTGAGATGAAAAGAGATCTTATTTGATAAAACAGATGTTGTCAAACTGCATAATTTGAAGTTGAAAAAAGGTAACAAATCGCAATATATCTTATTGCAAAACTCAGCATGTCGCAAAATGTTTAAAATCGTAATAAGATTGCATCATGACTTAAGTATTGTGATAATATCGTATTGTTGGGACGCCCACGGGGTGATTCTCTCCCCTAATAAAGTGAAGATGAAACTTGTATTTGATAAGCCAGATGATCAATATTGCTGCAAATTCTGTGTATTTGTCAGAATTTTTCTAGACCAAATACAATAAATGTTTTCAGTTTCTGTCAATTATTTTCAATTCAGTTTATGATGCTTCACCGACATAAAAGTGAGGAGTGATGTTAAGCGTCTAAGTTAAACTTAATGTTCCTTGCTAAAGGCCAATCAAACAAGCCGCTTATGTATGTATAAGTCTTTACACACACGTGCACACAGAATAAGGTCAGACATGGCCTTCAGCCTCTCTACTCAGGATATTTTATAGTGTATCAAGGCTTTTTTCTGTGCTGAAGGGATTGGAGTTTTAATATTGAAGACATTCCTTCGGTTAGACTACATTCTTTAATAACAAAGTAAAGTGTGAGAGTCGTGGGAGACGGAGAAAGAGAAGATAGAAAGCAGGAGGCAAAGAAAGAGGAGATGAAATTTAAAATATGTTAAGAATGTATGGAGGTCTATGCTGGAGAGTGTTTATCAGGAGATACAAGAGAATTACTAAAGTTAGGAGGCATTTAAACAAGCTCAAACGCCATCGTAGATAAACTGTGGCCAGAGAGAGAGAGATAAAGGCAGAGATAGTGTCATTTGTCCCAAAGGGGGAAAACAATCCACGGTGATGGGAACACTTTGCTGCTTGAGTCCTCAACTAAACACCATTCACAGCTGATCTAAAAGCCTCTTTCACATTTTGTCGGCTGATAATGTCAAGCAGCTATGTGGTGTCAGCACTTTTAAATAAGTCGCTCTGCAGCTTCACATTTACAATAGCTAGGAATTGGGTTTTTCTAAATTGTCTTACAAGCAATGAAATTGATTTCTTCTTAATTGACTTCAAAATAAAAGCGACAGCATCACACCTTTGGGCCAAAGCCTGCAGTCCTCTTGAGTCACCAACCTGACAGGATCTGAGCCACTTTGTTGTGTGTGCGGCGCTGATTTGTAATCTGAACGTGAACTTCTTTTTCAAAGTGTAAAACTTTAAGTGAAGCCCTGCCTGGCCACCTCAATACCTTGCCATCCAGCCCTAACATGCATAATTGAAAAACGGTCAGAAAATGTGGTTGATTGATTGCAGCCTGAGACCAAGGCCCTCATAGCCCATTTCTCTCTCACATGAAAGAGAGCCAGTCATTTTACTGGCCACTCGCCCGGAGATGAGCTCCTTTTATTTAAGCTGTGAAACCCGGAGCCCTATTGAGAACAGCACTTTTAACTATAGTGTCATAACCCGCTCCGCTCGTCCTCGATCGAAATGAAACATTTAGCGATCCTAAATGTTCCAACCACTTGGTATTAGGGTCTAAAAAAAAAAAGAATTAAACACAAATTAAAAGTCAAATATCCCTCTGTGTGAATGAGAGAGTGTTATGACCTACTATTAAAGAATTACTTAATAATTATATTACTGACAGAAACCAGTGGGGCAGGTTCAGGAGTGAAGCTTTAAAAGGTGTACTGTCAGACTGGCAGGAGATGGAAGTGCTCATTGTGTGAAACATTTAAATCTTTACAGATTTGGCTAACACACATGCACACACACAGTTTTATTATGCCTCCGCGCCGGGACAGACGTGGCCGGAGGCATTATGTTTTTATGTCTGTCTGTCTGTCCTTCTGTCCGTCTGTCCGTAGGCTTGTCCTTTCGTCCGTCCCATTCTTGTGAACACAATATCTCAGGAACGCCTGGAGGGAATTTATTCAAATTTGGCACAAACGTCCACTTGGACTCAAGGATGAATTGATTACATTTTGTGTTAAAAAGGTCAAAGGTCAAGGTCACTGTGACCTCACGTCCGTCCCATCCTTGTGAACACGATATCTCAGTGTCACCTTGAAGGAATTTCTTCAAATTTGGCACAAACATCTACTTTAGATATTGGTGGTCAAAGGTCAAGGTCACTAATTCCAGTTGATTAAATATTCAGTATCTGTCCTAAGTATACTACACACTGAAGGATGGCAGCAAGGCATATGTCATTTTGTTATTTGGGAAAGTCTCCTGCAGTTAGCATGGCTCCTGCACATTTTGTTGGTGTGAACCAACTGGGAGCAAGTGGCCATTGGAGATACAACTGGCAGCTGTTATATTGATACCATGAGACTGTGTGTCTTTTCATGCATAGTAGTATGAACTATAATTCTCAAATGAATTGATACACACAACAGAAGCACAAACACTTGCTTCATTCATTCCAAGGATGCATGTGTACACACACCCATACACACACTTTGTTGCATTATACCGTATATTTCAATTAATGACAATTAACAAGTCTAAAAATGTTAAAGTATGGAAATGATTAGATAAGGATATTGAACCTTCCTGAAATATATGAGCTATTGGGAATGTCACGAGAATACCAATACTCTGATAACAGGCCGTTGCCAAAATTCTGAAAACATGGCGGTACTCGTTTTCCTACAGTACGGCAGGTACTGTTAGGGCTCGAGAAATCCGAAAGGACGCAGTAAACTCATTAACACATCCAGGGGACGCACCGTATTTTTTCCCTGATCCGTGTTGAAATCGGCAGGAGGAAAGCTATTTAACATTAGCTGTTAGCAGCCGGTGGGCAGCACAGTCCTGCGGAGCTAAAAGCTAACGTTTACGGAGGTTGCATTGAGTTTTATTATGATGCGTTTGAGTTAAAATGAGTATTAGGCGAAGGTAATTTCTAGCGTTATCATAATGTGTTCAAATGTAATCTTGTAAAATGTAGTTTTTGGTGAGAAAACTGAATAAATATGGTTGTTTGAAGGAGATTTTTTCACAGCAATATAAAAAGATCGGAAGAGCGT